>JZLH01S0604666.1:31031-50246 GCA_001188425.1 Eucidaris tribuloides | reverse complement strand
CCTAAATATGTCATTATGTTGTTTATAATGTATTGCACAACATTGGCAAGACGCATTTCAATTCCTCCACAAATTAAATAGGATGCTTAAAAACTCTTGAGGGCCAATGTCGTGTACTGTTGTTAGTAATGTTTAGAGTATTGTAATCTTAATGAGGCGATGTTGCGTTAGTTATTCCGACCAGCGCTCTCGCTCTCTCTCCAACACCACACATTCTCGCTTAATCTGTACCTCACCTGAGGCTTGATAATACCTGCAAAATGAAACAAGTTCTTTAATCCAAATTGTATGTATGTTGGAGCATTTATTAAATTGAGTAACTGGTCAGAAAAATAATCAGAACCTTTGGAAATAACAAACCCTTCTGAATAAGACCTGTAACCATAGTCTACAATGCTGAAGATCCCACGCCCAGTCGATTGAACCAATTAAAGCGTGCCCTACACTCCACTCGCACAATATTCATATCCAGTCATTAAATAAGAAGAGTGTGCTGTGACAGTTCTAAAATTGGTTATTTGCAAAAGTCCACTTTTATGTTGATATGTAAAATATATGTCAGTCTTATCGCTCCTCTCGGCGCACTGGAAGAGGTCGATCAAATCATATGAGGGTGGAAGATTCACAGTGGTATTGCCAATTTATTCTTTGTATTTTGGCTTGGATGACAGCATTGGTGACTCAATGATCATTACATACTTATTGATATAAAATTGCTGCTGAAGTACCTCTCACACTTCTGCATTATTTACATTGATGATGAATAGAATATTCAAATATAAATACATTGTTGCAATTTGAAACTGGCATGTGATTTACGATTTCTTTGATTTGTTGAATGTAATGGTATGTATGCTGTATGGTGTATTATTGTAGTCACATATGTGTAATATGTGTGGAGTTTTGGAGTCTGTGCAATGATTGAAATGGTGTTTGACCAGATGACCTGCTAAAACTTAAAACTATGAAACTGCTGGTTTCTTCAATTGCTCCCATCGTAAACAACGATCTCATTTCACTATTCACAGCAACAAAACAACAGTCAATACTGACTTCAAAACGTATACTTTACTACTGAAAAATGGGAAAAGTTTTATTTCACACGGAGTGCCACAATACATTAATACATAAAGTACAACACAAAGTGCCACACAGGTCTGTCTGATGTATGGGCAGGCAGTTTATACAATGAGGTCGGAAATAGAGATTTTTAAAGATTAAATGGGATTGTTTTAGCACAATATTCCAGAGCACAAAATAACAAAGACAGGACCCTGCCAGACTATCTCTGAGATCGGCAATCGGTTTCACTACCCACCTTTTTTTCTGCGCGTCTGTACCATTTCTTCTGTCAACCATTCGATATCACCACTGTATATCGCTGAACCTATTGAGCCTGAACGAGTTGGCCTGAAGTACCTTATAAAAACACAGGGCAATAGATGGCGCTATACTGCCCTAATTTCTGAACCATATTCTACCTGGACCATTACACTGCATTTCTTGACATAAACAAGCCACTTCAAAAATATATTGGTGAAAAGTCACAGTTACATTTTCCATCTGTAAGTAAATGAACACTTAGCCGTTTTTTTTTAGTGATCAAGGGTTAACGTGAGAAAAAAGCTCACCTCAGGTCAGACAGTTCCCCCCCGTTTAAATTATGCTTCATTGTGTAAAGTAGACTGACACTGAGAGAAGAACCCAATGATTCTACATTTGGAGTTACAAACACATTTTCTTCATCTTTCAGAATGGAGTTACAGTAAAATTATTCTTTTGATATAATGACCTCTTGGACAATAGATTTTCATGATATATTCAAATGTATGGTTTCTGTGAAATTGTTGCCCCTGAAAACCTTATTGGCTTGCAAGACATTTCCAAAAAGCTTGTTGGAGAAACTTAGAAGTAAAATATGTAACTATGGACATTACAAAATGATTGCAATTTAAATATAACAAGTGTATAACACTGCTAAACCACTAGATCCTCCTTGGTAGCAACATCCATACATTTAAATATATTATGAAAATAATTTAAATGCTCATCTTGCGAGTTTCATATTAAACGCTGTGAACAGTTACAGGATGGACTTTTCGCGTAAATACCACCAAAAATATTGCAAAAACAGAAACATGAATTTGAAAAATGAGTACCTGTGGGGGGAGAATTTTCTTACATTATGTAAACACGATCATAACATTGATGCAAATTGCTTCCCGTCCCACCCTCGTTAATTTTTGGTGTTGCCAAGCTGGGAACCAGCCCAAAACTTGATGACACTACATATTAGCCCCGTCAATATATAAATTTGCATTTTGCTTACGATTTGGAAAGGACTGAGCAAAGATTCCTGTCATGGCAAGTGCGCATACGATTGTCGGATTAGTTATACTCGTTATGTACACCACTGCATGCCTGTGGAGTCTCTCTTATTAGAATGGCATGGGGCATGGTACTTGCAGCTATCTACACCAAATACCACACATTATGGTGTTAATATTTAACTTACTACAATATAATTCACAGAATTAAATGCCATTTATAATTTGGACTTGTTTACCTTTTTTCACTCTGGTTATTACATAACATTTGAAGTAATCCTGCACTACAAAGATGCTCAGAATTAGTAAGTGTTTATTCAGAAGAGATGGTCTACGTTTTTGTCAGGATTTGTTTTCCAGCTTTTAAAAATGGCTCCCAACTTATGTACAGACAGACAAACAGCCACACACATACATCACAAAATACCAATGCATTTCATCACTTTTGTACGTATTCAATTTCCACCCAAAACATTTTCATACAAATCAACATCACTAGAACAGGCAAACATCAAATGCTGGACCCTGTAAATATATCAATAAACCAAGAAATAAGGTGTTTTTGTGTAATATACACAAACTGAAATAATTACTGAAATATTAATCATTGCATCATTTTGGATATTATACAAATTATTACCAATTATTAACATACATTTCCAAAGCACTTCGAAAGAGTATTCCCATCATACTTGCAAGTTACTCAAAGGTGTACATCTGAGCAGTGTGTTTACTTATATTTCTTCATTTCAGTTTTGAATTGCACACATTTTGCTAGGTGTAACACCAACATCTATCTTCAGGATACCATTCAATCTGGGAATAGCATTGAATTTTAAATTCATACTTCCACCATCCAGTATAAGTGAATGATCTTGCCAGTTTCTCACATATCCACATACCATTTACATCTTTTCTGCATTACCTCTCATCAAACTTGATTATCACAGATTGTTTGAGTAAGTTGAGTTATTTGAC
Source organism: Eucidaris tribuloides (assembly GCA_001188425.1). Classification (NCBI taxonomy): domain Eukaryota; kingdom Metazoa; phylum Echinodermata; class Echinoidea; order Cidaroida; family Cidaridae; genus Eucidaris; species Eucidaris tribuloides. Next base: position 46,941 of record JZLH01S0604666.1, on the reverse strand, counting down.
AACAATAGGAATTTGGGGGCAAACTGGCAAGTAAGGTGTCGGTAGTCCCACAAATTCGGAAAATCACACTTTTGAGTTAAAAAGTGAAAGCTGATATTACAGACTATTTTTCTTGTTTCATTCTTTGCACATTTAATACATTCAATATCTGAACACCCAAACATTATCTATTTTACAGTTTGGCTCTTCAGGTAGTTATGTTACATCTAGAAAAAATTGTGTTTTACAAGTGTTGTCCGTTTTGCATACACATATTACCAAAAAATGACACATACACGATCACTCGCTACTCCTTTGCCCAAACTTACAATCAGTCTGATATCTGTTATACAACTATCAAAATTGGTATTTCATTCGTAAGTGATGAACACACCAAAGGCTAGCCAGCTAGCAAAGACTTTGTACATATTTTGAATTATCATCAAATATACTTTCAGCTGGTAGGTAACACATTGCTTTATTGCCACTTGCAATTTCAGATACAAGACTAAAAGTAAACTCTATGGGGAGCAAAATGTGATTAGTTCAAGTGTTTTGCTGTTATGTAAAACTGCTGCTTCTTACATATCACTCCTTTTAGGAGAATGAGTTTGTGACTAGATTTCATTACTTGTGACTGTTCCATTTCACAGTTTGTTTGGTATAGATTAAAAAAAAATCATGAAGAGCAGTGGGACCTTATTAAGCCTTTGATATTCAATTCCCAACTCTAAAAAAGTGAAGTACATGTATTAGAATTTAAAAAACAACAACATTCTCTCTGGTTTCTGGATCATCAAAAATATCTATACCAAAATTGAGGAATTTCCATTTAGCCCCAGAAAAAAAACTAATACATTTTCATAGTGAATGTCCAATATTTGTCCTCCCTGGTTATTGTGTCTTGCTCTACAACAAGAAGAAAGTAATACTGTGGTACATCAGAAACTAGTTTAACTTTGGACAAATTTTAAGATGCCATGGAAACACAGCATTTAACTTTTCCCTGATGAAATTCAATTTCAACTAAGCTAAACAAGACCATTGGTGTATTCCAGCAGAGTTGGGGCTGGAGGAAAGAAAAAACAGCTTTGCCTACAGTCAAAAGGTGATATTGTCTCTGAGATTCTGTAAATCCCATAGAGTTAAAAAAAAATGGCACACTGGGTTCTCATAGGCAGCAAGTTAACAGGAGCATTACACAGCAGAGACAGAGTTATGCATGATGACAAATCAACATATTGGTATTTATGCAATTTAAAATATGTATATTTAACACTGTTAATCCATTGAAAAACTTGTTTGCCTCCAACAATCACTCTTGGAAGATTTGAATTTGATAAAGGATTGATATGAGTTGTCTAGCATCTAAATGTACTGAAACACAAATGTTAAAACTAAAACACATGTTTATTATCGTTGACGAACAGAAATTCTTTTGCTTGGATGACTGTATGTACACCAGGTACATGTCAACTTGTTTCTCATATAATTTGATTTACAGCATTAACTGTATGGGGTGTGACAAAAAAGAAATCAGACTGTGTCAGCCACGCCCATGACGCAATGTCAAATGACCCGCCACCCATGTCACTGTGTTGCCCAACATCTCATCAACATTCTGCTATGTCATTGTTCACCAATCTCACACTGTGCCCCTTTCTCGGGCTATGGAGTGGCATGCCCCTGCTTCACCCTATCACAATACAAGAAGAGGCACAAACATGGAGCGGGCAATCAATCTGAAGTTCCTGGGTCAGTTGGGCAGGTGCTGAACTGGTGTCTCGACCTTCTCCAGGAGTTTTATGGAGGAGATCCCGCCCGCCACATTGCCTTTTTGGGTGGCTCCCACCCAACTAAACTGAGGAACTTGAGATTGATTCCCGCTCCATGTTTGTGCAACCTCTAGTATCATGACGGGGCGAGTGCAATAGCTGAACAATATTATAGCAGAATGTTGATGAGATGTTGGGCAACACAGTGACATAGGTGGTAAGTCGATTGACATTGCATCACGGGCATGGCCATCATAGTCTTGTTTCATTTTTGGTCACACCTCGTATACACAGATACATCTCCAGAGATGAACCATGTTTGCAATATAGTAAACACAAACATATCCACATACTTGACAAGACAAATCATTTTTACAGAGACTACTGATAAATATGATTACAATCTGAGTTACAATGAGTTCACTCCATACTCCACGACATAAGCAAGATGGCACAAGTTAGTTCCACCTTCACCCATTGAAGCGTGAAAAAAAATGTTTACACACAGATCTTAAAAGTTTCCTGCTTTTTAAAGCGTAAATGCTGGGAAGCACGTTGCTACATCAGAATTCTGAACATTTTTGTGCAAAGCAGATTACTAAATAAACAGGGCCAAAACAACAAATTTGGCATAATTCCCATGCTGCATTGTGTGAAAGAGACTACACATCTCATGAGTACCAAACAAAATTTAAATATATCCAAAATCTTGCCACAATATTTTCGTCTCCTCCCTACTTTAATTTGATACATTTTCTTAATCCTTTCATGTAAACTTCATATCACAAGGACCATTGTGTAAGCTGCAGTAACAATGAGAATATACAAAATGGTTTCAAATCACATATTGTAGTTAGCATTCTTTTCCAGTAACTGTATACTGTTTGCAAGAAAATGCAGTTTCACCACATATTTATCAAAGTAAACTCTTACCTACCCTTATACAAGTATACGGTTTCAACTGTCATGGAAAAGTCACTTCAGAATGGAAATATGTATTTATTTCCTTATTTTCTAGATTCTTGGAAATTCAAAAAAGTGGTGGAACTTCTAATATAGAAAAAGTCAAAGATATACATCCAATAAATTAAAACAAAAATATGTAACAGAAATGTGGTAACGTAGTAATACTGCTTGTAACTGTGCAAGATGCCAAGGCTAATGTATTATATTTTCCAACAATGAAAAAATATATAGACTCCTCATACATACATTGGCATTTTTTCCATCTTAATCTGCATATGTTACACTACCAACATAATATACAATTCAACAATATAACCATCTATATTTACTATTGAGAATAAGTTAAGATGAACAAGAATAAATAAAGACGATATTTAAGCAAGATCACAACTGATAAGAATCATCACCACACTTATATTTTGATGAGATGATTCTCAGAAATTTTGCATTTTGTACAAAAAATTGGTTATTTATATACAGATGGCTTTTTAAAATATGTACAATTAGAGTTATCTTATGTCTATGTTTCTATGCATAACATATGCCCAAACATTTGCAAAAACTTGTAAACTAGAATGCACACTTGATATGGATTGTGATGCCATCATGGAGGCCACCATTTTGTAATACCTGTATGTGTTAAGTTCATATATATATTTCACTTGAAGGCATATGTAAGCTGTTGGCACACTTCATACTGCACACATATCAGCAACATATACCAATACATATAACAACATGAACCATGTACCAATGGAAACTTCCAATAAGCTCATCCCATGAAGGACGATTAAACAAAAGAGGATGGTTCACATTCTGCAAATCTTGAACTTATCCCCCACCCTCAAAATAATACATTTTGCTAGTTTAGAATCACACTTTACTGTATATAATGATGGTTTCACCTTTGGAAAGGGCTAGTATGTGCGTATGAAGGAATAATCATGTTTGGAATTACACGACACAAACATAGGCAGCTGCTGAAATGAAACTACCTTCTATATCTGATATTGCTAGAAAAAAAAATGAAGTGGTATCTCAATGAACGAGAAGGCACAGAGCAATATGGTGACTTTCTGTGGAAAGCTAGATGTACATCATCGGTGAAGATGAAAACATTTCATCCAACCATCAATGAGATGTTGCTTACTGAAAACCCCTTCTCTGTTTATATTAGGCTATTAGGAGGCAGATAGCTGACTTATGTCACGTATTTCTTGACCTTTGTACCATCGTCCTTCTAATGGGGCTCTATAAAGGCCACGGCACACTACACGATTTTCCGTCGCATGACCGACCGACTTGGATCTGAAATTTAAAAAAAGCTTATATTTCATACACGCTGATTTATTTCAGATCCAAATCGGTTAGTCGTGCGACGGAAAGTCGCGTAGTGTGCGATGGCCTTTAGTTTCTGTCTTTGGGTTCGGTGATAAGAGAGGTTCATACAGATTTAACATCACCTGAATAAACCTGTATTCTTTGGCAGTCATTTATTTGATTAGCGTTGACAGCAGTGCTTCATTGAAATTGACAAGGTTACAACTTGTGGAAAATAAGATATAATCATGATATTTCTCACAATTTTTTTCATCAATTATAACCAGGGTTTTGGTCACCATTTTCACTGCAAATATAATGATTTTGCTTGCATGCATTTAATGGTATATTTCCAAACTGATATGGACAGTTGTCGAGAATAGCATCATGCCTTTAAACTCAATGATGTCTCAATAAATATATGTACAAATAATGTGGTCTTCAAATGAACAGTTATTTCAGCCATGGTTGAATGGTTTCCATCCAGACTTTTAGGTCTGCACTGATAAAAAGGTGAAGCTTACCTGTCTGTTTCATCCATAATGGATGAAATATACTTTTAATGCCCTCAAATTTGACTCATAAATACTTACAATGAGTAAATTGCAAAACAGCATTCATTTGAAATTTAAATTCTTAGCTGTAGCATGTGTATTTGAAATGGTTTAAGGAGATTTACACCTGACTTTAAGGAACAATCAGTTTGGAACTGTATGATTCAAACTAAAAATTTAGGACAGTCCAGTTGATTTCTTCATTGTCAGGAAATTAACCTGTCAAAGACTACACAAGAAATATCTCTTCGCAGGGTCTAAGGGAAAATGCTGTTATAGCATAATCAAACCATCTTCAACAGGTTAACAAATCCATCAGATGATAGTTCACCAGCAAAATGAGTGCCTAGTGATCGAATCATCATTAATACCATTAACAGATACACATAGACTTAGGATGACAAGTTGTCTTAAAGTTAACTGGCTCCAAATCCACTCTGACCCAGAATCGATAGGACTTGTAAAGTTGTGATGGCTGATGAGTCCACCAAAGTATTTCTTGTACAGCTACAAAAAAAACTACGGTCATTCACAGCCAAATCAGTTCCTGCTCTTGAGTAACTTTACATTTGATGAATCATCACAGTTGAGAAGTGTGCTCAGCTGAAATCTCCATGATTCTGCAGCTTGTGACATCCAAGAAATAAATAAAAAGTGCAACTCCACTTTGTAGCATAGAACAGTGCATTGTAAAATTATGATATCTCAGAATGTCATTTAGTTTCAAGGAAATGGCAACTGACTGGTCGACTAGTTTCTGAAGTTCTTGTCTCTAATTACAGACTGAGTTTACTAGTCAATAGCTTCTTGAAAGATGAGTTTAATGTACCCCTGGTCACCACTGAGGGCAGTAGCACAGAACGGGCAGGCGGCTTGGAATGCGTGGGTGCCGTGGGGTAAGGGCACTTGCGACCAGTATCTGGAAGAGACAGAAAGAGAAAATCAATGACAGGATTGAACAGACTGTTTTGAGGTAGAAGTAATATGGTGATGTTGACAAATTACCTGGAGATTAAGACTTCAGTTATATCTTCCATGTTTATTTGTTAACAAACATTAAATTGCGATGTAATACATTTTTTCATTTGTCTCTCTCTCTCTGTGTTTTCAGACCGCAACTGCTGATCTATAATTTTACCAAACATGTAGGGCTATCACTAGTTACGGGCATTGACAGGATGAACACAGGAACAAATACCAACATTAAGTTGTTTCAAAAAGGAGAAACTTTTGCAATAAGACTTGATTACCTTCTCAAGACAATGTTACTTTACAAAACAATGGATATGTGAAAGAAATCAAAATCGTCAAAACTACTAATTTGCTACATACTTACAAAATGCAGAGCACTTTATATAAAAAAGAAGGTGAGCCATTTGAGTCTGATTAGTTTTAAATATGGCACACAGAATGTTAACATCAATCTTTATTCAATATTAGGATAGTGACTTACATTTGTTGCACAAAGTACTTCATATTTGGTCTTGGTGGTATTACAGAAGTGAAACATGTCCAAAAGGGTGAAATAATTTTTAATGTTGGTGGATTTGTTCATGGTTGTGATGAATAGATAAAAATCAAACAGTGAAAAAAGAAAAGACAGATAAACAAACAGCTTTACACTTGTTTGTACAGAAGATTTGTAGATGAATATACTTGAACTGTCAAAGCCGAAGGATTCTTAATTTGAGTTGCTTTTGTTTGTTTTTTGTGGAGGGGGGAGAGGTAGCTTTCATATGCAAGATGACAAAATACTCTGTTTGTAACATGTTCAGATTGAATGACTTACTTTGCAGTTTTCTCTGAGCACACATGGCCACATGGACAGAAGGCATGTGTTGGGGCTCCTTGGTCAACATAGAAGCTGGCTTCATTCCCCATGATGAGGGCTTCATAATGACCCACCTACAGGGCAAGACATCATTAAAATCATAATTAACAAAGTGGATGCAAGTGACAAGAATAACAGATTCTCCTGTAATTTGCTTTTGTCCATCCTTTTATACAAGAACTATGCCAAAATTTGATAATTTAATGACACTGTGCATTGCATTGCTAAATTTTGTACTAATATTTATTATTCATGTATATTTGAAATGGTCAACTGGCCTGAGGTTAAGCAATCAATCAAATATTTCAACATAGTTTTCTTTCAGATATTCCATATATTTCTCCATGAAATTGTAATAGTAGTGAAAAATAAATATACTGGTTTTTGGCCTGAAGCTGAGCAAAGAATTGTCTCTGTAAATGTTTCACAATTGTGAAATAATACATATTTTTGGATAGAAATAATACATATTTTTGGATAAAAATAAGATTTTTGAACAGTGATATCATCACTTACTGAAAATTATCTTCTATTGAATAGTTCAGTAATAGCAGTAAGGTGGAATAAAGTCCTGAAATAGCTGATTCGCACCAATCTTCCAACAAGAATCACCAATAATAGCACCTAAAAAATTAACCTTGATGGTAAATTTACTCTAAATTTACAAGTCACTGTAAATGTTGGTTATTCATTGTCCCCATTCAACCTACCTCTCGACACATTGGACACATTCTATCTGTATTCTTCACCGTCTCCTTACTATTCCATAAATGGTAGCCATGGACGTGACCACACTTCAAGTAGGCATACGGCTGCTTCTCTTCCATTATCTAAAATCAAATTGAAATAAGAAACAAAAACATCAATACAACTGCATCAAATTGTTATATTCTCAGGTGGTTCATATCAAAAGATAACTGCTGAATCAGATAATCTTGATTCATAAGTCTAAAGTATATTTGTTTTATGTCATTTCAGTTCTATCATGGCCAGGAAATGTATTTGATGTTACCAGATGTAGTACAAGTTTCTGTTTCAAATCTATTGTCCTGTGTCAGCAACTGTATGGAGTCACTGACTTCAGTTTGATTTCCAAGAGTTAAGAGTTATATATTTTTAAAAGAAATTTAGGGTTAGAGTTGGGGTTAGAGTTATATTTCCCCCTCTGGCAAGGGTTGTCATATAGCTCTCAGTAGATTTCAGGTTAATTGTTAATAATGCCTATTCAATCACTCTGTGATGGAAGCATTAACCCTAAAACAGCAGAGTCTTTTAGACACATCTCACAGCCAGAGCTGGGTGGATTACACCCACCCGAGATCTCAACCATTGACTGCGTGATCTCGCCAAAAATCGGCACGCGTGTCATCTACGACATAATCTACAAAACTGTAAAATTAGTCAGAAATAATTTCACATTTATTAATTTTGCTAATTTATGCATGAAATTAGCATAATTTACCTCTAAATCACTAAATAAAGCTTCAAAAATGCAAATGTTTTGGTCTAGACACTCTTTATAGGATTCTTAGTTAATCTACTTGAAAAAAATTTGAAATCAAAATGGATTTCTTATAAATCTATTTCTTTATATAAAAGTTTTATTTCTTATAGATTTCTTCGTTTTTGAATTTAAAAATCTATTAATTTAATCAGTAAAAGTAAATATAATCATACATTTATGAATTTTGGCTGAAAAAAACATTCACATTGAAATTATACATTTCACTTTTTTGAGTTTTTTTTGAGTGACATGCAAGTACGAAATGTTCGCAACTTTGGAACTGTGTGCCCAGACATTGCTAATTTGGTAATAAAAGATTTGAAAACAAGGACAACGCAAAGCGTAACAACCCCGACGGGTACATATAGCATACATATGCATATTTAATGAAGTGTGAACTTTGCTCTTTGGCATACATACTTGAAGATCAAAATCTGGATAGCATTACTAAAGTCATCGAACTTGTAATTAGCTATTTTTACATATTTAATGAGCTATGACCTTTGACCTTTGACATAAGTGTACATAATCCCAAATCAAATTGTATTTTGATACTATGTATGACAAGATCAAGATTTGACCACCATTTCACTGAAAAATGTGTGTTAACATATTAAGTGGTATAGGTCTTTTCTATGGTAAAAGTATCTTTATTTTCAGTTTTTGCAACCAAGAACCCTGTATATTTTTCAGTTTTTGCAACCAAGAACCCTGTATATTTCCCAGTTTTTGAAAAAATAAATAACATTTTTGCACATTTATTGCCAAAAAATAGCTGTTTTGGGATGACAAAAAAATTTCTCCAACTACTTTGAAATGTTTGTAGTATCAACAAAATTAGAACATATCCCTTGTTTTTGTTCAAATTCAATATGTCATAGTAAACTTAAGTACAGTCTTTCAACTGAAACTCTATTTGCTTCAGTTTACTGCAGACTTTATAGGTGGAAACCCATAGAAATTGCTATTTGACAAACAATACCCCAAAAAAGCCCCTTTTCAGAGTGATACATATTTTTGGTCCACTATAAAATCTGATAGGAAGAAGCTAGAGGGCTGAATTTCCCCTCATTTTTTTGCAGAATAAGCTTATAATCTTATTTTCCTTACAAATATATAAACAGGAGAATTATGCAAAAAACTACCCTTACTCCGTAATTTTCAATAGTGTAAAAAATCAGGACATTTCACAAAAAAAAATATTTTGAGAAAACCAATCAAGCTACACTGCAGGCCTGATAATCGAATCAAATATGCCCCTTATATTTCCCCATGAGTGATTAGATTTCTGATATGGTAATCTACATACTTTTTTCAAGATAATTCTTTTTAATTTATGGATGTTTTCTCTTCTGAAGCCTAGTGCAAAGTTATTTTTCTCACCTGTTCTTGGGAATAAATTTTCAATACCAAATATGCAAACTGCATACATTAGTTGTTGATATGTCTGGCAAGCCTCCAGCAAGCTGTCAGGTTGTTAAGAGCAACCTTTGTCAGAATAGTATGCAAAGAATTTGCATTAATATTAAACAGTTTATGGGCAAAGCTACATATGCCCTAGTCTGGCTTCCAGACATTTAGACTAGCCTGTTCTCGCATTTATTGAGCTATGACCTTTGACCTTTGGCCTACACACTCCAAAATCGAACTTGGGCTGTATTTTGATATTATGTACCTTCATACCACATCTCATGAAAATCCATCAAACATTACTAAAGTTATCGAACAGAAACCAGTGTTTTCGGACGGGCGGACGGACGGACGGACAGCAGCGTTTCTATATCCCCTCCCGACTTCGTCGGGCGAGGGGATAAAAAAAAGTCATGAAACATCGCAGTGACTGCTTCCCACTTTGCAGACATGAAGTGCAAAACATATCGGGTGGGTGGATTCCACCCACCCCCAGGCCTTTAATGATTTAATGTTGACAAAATGCCTGACAAAATCCTGCACAGAAATGATACAGCCTTCAGAATTAATAGTTTTGAACACCTTGTTTGTTTTAAAGATCCTAGTGGACTCTTTGCACTGTATATAACTCAAATTCAATTAATGAGATTAAAGGTAAAGATAAAGGTGTATCTCTCCACTGTACCTACCTTTGAGTGCTGCCTATATTTTGGTAAGACTAATGTGTTGAAACCTATTGGACACTGCGGTCTGGAGTCATTGATATCTTGACGGAGTCGCTCCAAATGTCTTTGGGTCTACAATGAAGGAGACACAAATGAATATGAATCAATTAAAATTTTAAAATGAACTAGATTATATCCTAAAATCACCGTGATATGATAATCCAACCATCTTTGCTTGTTTTAATTGTTTGGTTGGTTGGTAGGTTACATGGTAAATACATACTGATTCAAAAAGGTACCACAATAACAGAAAACATGTTTTTAATTTCACTATACACAGGAAATGCTCATGACAGATCCTTTCTTATATGAATACACAAAATAAAAGCTAATATTCATATGGACATGAATGCAGTTGAATAACATATCAAAGCACTAATCCTTCATTTGAAGCAAAATCAAATAATGATAACCTTTTATCACTCACAAGAAACAAATTAAAAACAATTACAGAGGTTAAATTATTATTGCTTTAGATACACTAAAAACAACAACAAAACCCGGGCTATTGCTCTTTTAACTGCTGACTAATATGGTTGTTGCAGATTTCATTACCCATTCATACCACCAATTCCTCAAACAACATCCATACACCCCCTCCCCCCCCCAAAAAAAAAAGAAGAAAAATGGGGTAATGGGGTCAGAAGGGTGACTAAAATATCACATGCTGATGAGCTGTTCCAGGAATTACGATACCCCTCTCACCCTAAGACACCATTGGCAAATTAGATGTCAACACTTTAATGTCAGGAGCCAACATTATGAAACACATGCTGCCTAACATGAATCAGTTATGACTGATGATGGCGGAGAACATATACCATGGAAAGCAACGTGATGAGATGAGCTAACCACAGAACTCATACATATTTCATGCAAATAATCTCTCGGAAGACAATGACAATGTGTCTAGACCATGGCAAACAGACACTACTGCATTCCCTCATGTCAACACAGTTCGTTTTGCTCATGTTTTATCACTCATCATCACCGTCAAAATCTGAATTATGATAGTGGATCTTTGGTTTGCATATCGCAACTAGTTAAGTCAGTTAATATGCACTTGGGATTTAAGTTTCACTTGCACTATCAGCTTTCTATTGTTACAAGATTTTTTATTTTCATCATCTTTATTGATGGACCACCGCTGACAACTAAACATCTCAAACATCCATTCGGATGAAAGTAGAGTTTTTGGTTTATAGACTTGGCTCAGCACAAAAGCACTCTCTTGGGACATAACCCTCACTAATTAGAAACCATATCAATCTGACAAAAATTCGTCACCGATGCACTCATACCAATTTCGCATACATAGCGATTTTTAGAATTTTTTTGTGCTGTCATGTGTGCAATGACACCATGGGTTGTGAGAGGTAATGCAAATGAAGTGTCTTACTCTAAGACACAAATGCTGTGGAGGGATTTGAATCTGGAATCTGCGGATCTACTACTGTATCCACTAAGGTGTGATACTTTGCATCACATGGGTGACAGGCTTGGTGGAAAGGTAATATTTAGAATAATGATTCATAATTCATGCATGTCCATACACATATCTTAGCACGTATATATCTGGGTTATGTCTGAGTGACGTCAACTGATATTGTTAATTTCTTTTTCAAGCATGTATAAGTCTGAAGTCTCCAACATTGAGAGCAGGATATGAGCTCACTATGTTCACTCTTATTTTCTCCATTTCACTTAAAATAAACTACTTCCTCATTTTTTTTTACCTCACTAAAAAAGATTGACTAGGGTCGATGACACAACTCAGCAGTAAAACCAATCTCACTAATGTGTCATTGTTAGCGCTCAAGACAGATGTCTCATAATGTTCTGTAGTTAGTAGTTGCCATAGAAACTAATGGATGACAGGTACTATTACAAATGAGAGAAATTAATGTGGTAATGCTGTCCGTGTTTAGCTTCACAGGCAGCTAAAATCATGGAGAAAGTCACCTGATGTATGAGTTGGATTACGGGTAGTAACTTGAGCTTGAATGCAAAATATTTTGAAGCCTAATGTGTGTGAATGATGATGTGTGGATGGTTTTCCTTTAAAGAAATTCCAAATATGAAAATAAACAGATGCTTTTTTAGTAGATGGAAACTTTCAGATGTTAATTTTAGCACAAAAATATTATCAGCACTCATAGCCTGCTTGGACTTCCCGTTTCACTGAATGTATTAAACTGCTTACATACATCATCACATTTTGATTTGTGTTGAGCTTAATTTGAACTTCAATTTATAGAAAGCAAACACCAGTGGAAAGTTAAAGAGTAGAGAATAAGAAGTACTTAAGTCACATGTTGACGAAATTGACTTAGTGATTGTTTTGAAGTCGTTACATGCCAGGAAATTTTTTGACAAAATTTTGGTCAAATTGACCGTTCCCTAGTCATCAGGGGAGGGGTCATCCAGGGTCAAATTTTTAACTTGGTCTAATTTCTTCAAAATGTGTCTCAAATTACTCGACTAGTTACAAGGATTAAGAAAATATATAATTTCTCACGTATTTTGTATTTTGTTGATGAGATATGGGGTCACTCCCAGTCAAAGGTCAAATTTAAAACAACGTTCAAATTCGAGAAATTGCATATTAAATTGTCTGTCTTTTGGAGGACATTCCAAAAATATATACAATTAAGTGTTTTTGACATTCATTTATTCCAGAAATGTATTTGTTTTCCTGAGATCCTTGTTTTTAGAAGAAGAAGTACTTAAGTCCACAATATTGATTATTGGAAATCGACAAGTGTGACAATGTTTGTTTTTGTCCTATATTCATCTTTTATTGTGTCAATTAACTTCACCAAGTTTGGATGTACAACTCAAACAATTGTGATCTGTAGATACATAAATTTGAAAAACTATGAGCCTTTGTTTCTCAAGGGTAGTATTATGTGACTTCAGTGCTTCTTATTCTTTACTCTTCAATTCCAGTCTGCACCAAAACACTATTCTTTTATATTAAAATTTTGTATTATATACTTCCTGATCTTAACTGTTTGGGCTTGCTGCTATACGATGGCTTTGTTCAATCAGAGGTGACACAATTATCCCTTGACTGACCATGAAGCAAACATAAAGGTTTCCATGAAAAAAAGTCTACATATCATATCTAGTTTCTTGTCATAAGTGACAAGAAATATGTACTTCTTGAACAGAAGTACTTGTAAGTGGTAAAGTCTTAGCATTTTTACTAAGCTTACCTGAAGAAATTATCATTCTCTGGCCTTCGTCTCTGAGTGTGTTCCCAAAGGTAAATACAACATTTGTTTATTGTATGTTTTCAGAGGAAATACACAGGAACATCTGTTGAAATTGTGCCATGTGCTATATAAAAGCCCTATTGTGATGAAGATGATGATGATGATGATAATGACGATGATGTTTATAATGGGCATATAAATGATTTGTAACAGTACTTAATGTCAGTGATCAATGTTTGACAACCTTATGCAAAGCTAACAAAGCATTAATGTAGTCATTCTGTCTATTAGTCAATATGGTGACTACTTGTTGATTCATAAATTTCCTGGACAATCCCAGTAAATATTTAAACCATAACAGCAAAATATTATCATCTAGAGTTGTCTACTTACAGGTGTGTTTAACAATCCCACTGCTGATCTCCATAGTAACGTTGCTCCACAGAGATCAATTAATGTTCCATCTTCTAAAACATTGTCTTCATCTTCAATCTAAGAACAAACAGAAGAAAAGCCAGAGAAATGGAAGAAAAGTTTCATTACATAGCAAAGAATAAAAAATGAAATGAAATTTATATTAGAATTCATTTCTCTTTACACATTTCTCTATCATATATATCTCAAACAGACCAAATGTCATTTAGCAGAGCAATTGCTACACAATTACTACAGCTTATTCCATGCCCAATGACTAATTATAAATGAGTTACTGCATGAATAATATTGGTGACATTTCAAACAAAAATAAAGTCTACAATTCCACAGTGCACAAACATACAAGTGAACTCATTAATCTAATTTGTGATTCACCTTTTTGAATTAATTTGCACCTTGTTACAATAAAATAATCTTGTCTATAAAATATGAAATGTGTGGACTACAGTTTTGTATTGACACCAGTTCATTTTTCTCATTAGGAGTTGAAGCACGGTGAAATATTATAGCTTGCCATTTTAGTAGCAGCACATTCGTGACTCACATACACATGCAACAATGTAATTTCATTTTTGGCTGCAGGGAAACCTACATTCCTTACTAGCTGGAGATTGCCTTATTGCCTGGAGGGGTCAATTAGCTGAACATGAAACAATAATGGAGAATATATGAGATATAGAATGTTCAAATTAAAAGCCGAACATTCACAACCACATCAAAGAGAGAATGAGTCACTGTACAACACATATTCACATGAAATGGACTCAGAAAATTAGCAGGAAGAAGTAAAGAGACATTATGTTTCCCAAATGTATGTACCGACTGCTCGCATATTAGTTGTCTGGGAAGGTGCTATATTGAACTCAAGAGGCTGCTAATAGCTGTGGGCATTATGCAGATTAATGAAGGTATAGTCCTTACTTGGTACTGCTAACATACTGAAAAGGAACTCATGTCAGGAAGCTAGGCAGCCGTTTTCAACATGACTGACAACAATTCTTCCAGAAAGAGTTCTCTCACTCCAGTGTACAGATTGATGGATTTAATAGTGGGAATTCGTGGAGTACCATGTTATAATTTATGTGGTAGCTCTGAAAAGAGCTGATAAAAGAGTAAGACAGCACCAGTCATTACAGTGAGCACAGTAAGATATCAACATTTTTATCTTGAAATAAAAATATGACGCACCAGTGCAGGAAAAATAAATACACACACAGTTTATAAGGAAAGGTAAACAGAAGATGGGAGAAAAAAATGAGGGTAAAAAGACCCACAAATGACTAGATACAGAGCTCTCGATCTCAACAAATGTGCCACAGGTACATACTTTTCTGGAAAGCAATTCATAGCTCTTGGTATACCACTGTAGTGAACCAAGATTTATCAAAATGATATTATTTTTACAAACCTTTCTCAAACTCACAAATTTTACCCAGAATAATGGCATCAACTGATCAGTTGTACATGTGCATCACTAATATTTTGTGTTCGATTAACTGACGTATGTTTGCGTCGAAGTAACCTTTGCGGGACAACACTTTCTTTTCTTAGCAGATAATTCTTCATGTTTTTTTTGGGGGGGGGGTGGAGTGGGGATATACCCTGGAATAAAAGCATGAGTAACATCACAGACTCTTGAGTATTTACAGACCACTAATTTGGGCTATGGTAGACTAGGAGGTGTTTGAAACTTGTGATTCCTTTTTACATAGCAGGTGAGGGTATATTGTCATCGAGTTCCTAGACTTATTGTACCAGGATTACCAGCAATTTATTAAATCAATCCAGGTATGTGCTGTGGGTGATTCACTGTCAAGAGCTTGTAAGACACTGTATACCTGTTAGCCGTGAGGTAACACACAGATTATTTAGTACAGTGCCAATTGCTTCCTTGTGTGACCTCACACCAAGTTAATTCATAGTTGAGCACCCCAGGATAATTAAATGTTATGACGTGAGACAGAAATTCAGGAGATCACTGTTTATTAGTGAAGCTGAGTAACATACTAAGGACAGACAATGCAGTAAAATAAGCAACCACCTGTGACAAGTCTTGAATTGCATCATTGACGGTGAGGCTCCAGTGATGGTTAATAACATTTCCCCTTCCCCCAAGCCCAACTCCTCTTTCCTTAAAAAATCTGGATCTAAATTGGTCTGAATAAATACTGTTTCTTAATTTGGGGAACATTG
>JZLH01S0604664.1:1878-13232 GCA_001188425.1 Eucidaris tribuloides | reverse complement strand
TAAACACCTCTCATAGAGACTTGGGGTAAAATATTGAGTTTCTGTGAAAATCTGGACGGTTAAACTTCATCCTTTTTCCAATTGCTCAGGAGCAAATTCAAAAAATCCGCGACGTCAAACGTGCACGTGCCGTTCCAAAATGGTCCGATCAGCTGTTAGCCAAAGGTCGCGCAGGGGATAGCCGTTAACCAATCAGAGGGCTGCGCTGGTCTGGCTACGGTGCACAGTAACCGCGATTCGCAGTTTGAGCAAAATTGAAACTCACAGAAAGAACAACATTCTGGTAACATGTCGTTATTAGTTTTTCTCATAAAACAACAAATTCAGGACGTATGGATCTTAGACTTTCAACACACCATTTGTAAGTACTAAACTACCGTTTGGTGTTGATAATGAAGGGAAGTAATGAACTTGCACATCCCTGACACAATCTTTAAAGCCATCGAATTGTGACGCCCATTAAAATTATGTGACACTAGAGGGCGTCGTCTGGCTCCGTATGGATGAATCGGCAGACTCCTGATTCTTGTAAAGTAAACTTTAAGAAAAAGAGAAGTTAGGTGTAATTATTATCATTGTCGGAAAACGGATTTTCACTCAAAGCAAGTCCTATTAAACGCCAACATTCAAAGACTGTCACAGTAGATTTTAAGGCATATCAATGACTAAAATACAACCGCACCTATTCTTCTCAGAGCCACACGTTTTCAAAAAAAACATATGGATAAGTTTAGCCATGAATGTTGCATTTGGT
This sequence comes from Eucidaris tribuloides, assembly GCA_001188425.1. Taxonomy (NCBI): domain Eukaryota; kingdom Metazoa; phylum Echinodermata; class Echinoidea; order Cidaroida; family Cidaridae; genus Eucidaris; species Eucidaris tribuloides. Next base: position 12,478 of record JZLH01S0604664.1, on the reverse strand, counting down.
GAATCGGTCCGGTTTGTTTACTCAAGCCGTGCACGTGTGCGTTCATCCGTAAGCTCGTGGAAATACTGTGCAAAGAAAGCTCGCGCAAGTGCGGAAATTGGTCAAAATGAAAAATTGCCTCTGATTTGATGCAAAAAACGCCCTAAGTTCCTGTCCACCAATCACAATAAATTTTACATCAGTCAAGAGCTTGTCTATTGCAGAATGTTTTGGCATGCGAGGGTAAGTGATAGAACAAAGAAACAACGAAAGAGGCACGTTTACATTCCACAATGTCGGTCAAAATGACGTGTTTTCTGCCAAATCCCCATAGACTTTGATAATTTAGGATGATTTGAAGCTAAGTTTAGTCTAAAAACGCCCTAATTTCTTGAGTTGCAATTGTTCTGAGAGTATATTCATTGAAAAGGTAAATCTTTCAGCTTTCATTTGCAGAGCGAGGGTTCTCAATACCTCATCGCGTTTTCTTTTTATACGCGATTCTTTGATGAGAGGTGGGTATTTTACTCGAATTTCCACGTGTTGTAGGGGATTAGTGCGGCGCTCCCGAGCAAATGCAACAAAGTTTTCCATATGAATCTCATGGTGTTGTCCGCAAACCTTCTAGTAATAACTACAGTTATAATTGTTGTCCTGTACAGGTGGCGTTTTACCTAATACACTTCACAAAACGACAGGTGAAACCATACGTGTCTTTGAAATCTTAATATCCAAGATTAAAACAAGACATATTCCCGACATATTTCCGACTTCTGGGTTCGAGGTTGTCTGTATAAGCAATCGAAACGACGTGACATAATTTTTTCCTTTCGTTGCTGACTTTCCCGATCGATATCACTGCTTGCCGAATCACGCCCCCCCCCCCCCCACCCAGAACAGGTGATTCAATCAAATGGTGGTCTGGCTGCCAGACGCTTTTCATTGTATCATCTAAAGAAAACTGAAGACATTGTTGACAAATGCCCCCCCCCCACACACACACACAACACATCGTCAATAATATGAGGATAGTCCAATGCGTCATATACTCAAGATTGTGAATGACAAACCTACCTCGGATAATCGATAATTCATGATTTTGCATTACCCATCTATTGGATATTCTTTCTTGGTATTTTATAGAAATTTTTCCCCCATATTTCAACTTTCTCGCATTCAGCTCATAAATTACGAGAAGTACCCCTATTTCAGTCATTCTCTCGAATTGAATTTCCACAAGTAGAAGCTGGACCAAAATTTAGTCCGTTAGGGCCCTTACCTGGGAAAAATGGTACGTACATGCAACCCACCCAACCCAGGAAGTGGGAGGGTCGGGATCATTATGCTTACCCACTTCAGAAATGAAGGGAATTTGCGCCGGGTATATACTGTCGTTAGATCACTGATTTTTCTGATTCTTTTGAAAATTTCACTTAATTTTTGCATTTATTTCACAGATTAGCCGTTATTTCACTTTTGCTTCGAAGAGGTGTGTCTAATCCGAGTGCAGTAATCAGCGAGTGAATTAAAGCTAAGTCTAACAACCCCGGTCTGGAAGCCAGACTAATCATATGCCCGTATCACGACCAGACAGTCTGAATACCCCCTTCCCCCTGTTCCAGCGCTCTGACGTCGATTTAGAAACGTTTCCTCCAGGCCCGGATCAGTTGTGCAGGAACCAGAGAGTGGAAACCCAAACAGAGGCGGCTTCATTCATTCAAAACTGACGGCACAAATACCCAAATTGATGGCAATTTGATAAGTGATCATGCTCGTTTATAGGATTGAATTGGCTAAATCTGCAGTAACATTCGATTGCACATTATCAACGCCACATAAATGTTTCTGATGACGTCAGACTTCACTTGCTGATCAGCAGGTTGGGCATGAAAAAACGGCTATTTCCGATTTTCACCACATACACAGGGTCAATTTATGATCAATCGTGCCAGTACTGGATGTGCCTTAGACCAAACAAAATCAGTGCTGTTTCCCTTCATTAAAAATGACGTCATGAATGAACATGCCTTTTGAGAGGTATATATAATTCCTTATATTTCATACCTTTGTCGAAACGTTTGTAATCTTCAATGCATGTGGAGCGAATACCCTATGAACCCCGGGCCTGGGGAGGGGATATTTGATTTTACATGACATTATGCCTATTTAATAAAACTTCCATTTGGTCGTGTAATCTATAATTCAGTTGCATATCAACAATATAAAATGATTTATAGTCAAATGTCAAACTGCCACTACATAAACAATTATTGTACTTACCTTGTGTTAGTAAAAGCTGGTTTATATCTATATTTACACGATTATATTCATATTTGCCTGATGTTAATTAATTCATGATACTAATTTTACCTTCTAAGTACCTAAATGGAAGTTTACAAGCTACAGCATTACGGGCTATATAGTATTTTTGCGGTTATATTTTGATATTTTATGAGGAACGTACGTTATTTGAATGTGTACGGTCTTTCTTATCTTTTGTATCATAGCCTACATGTATGGTATTTGTTATACATGTATGTTATATCGTTGATGCAGGGCCCCCGAGAATAACAGTATTAAACTACTGATGGGGTTACCCTGCTAAAAATAAAGCTCAATAAATAAATTTAAAAAATTAATTAATCAATATTTCTTGATGAGAAATCACTAAACATGGCTGTTCATTTGCGAGGAATCTCTAAATTTGGTTTCGTGTCCCCCACCCCCACCCCCAAAAATACACACAAAACAGGTCTCCACAAATTAGTTCTGCGGTTAACTTTATTGTTTGATGATTTTCTCTTCCATTGTCCGCACCCTTAAACACGTTTTTTTTTCAAGAAAGCTAAACATAGGTTCCATAATTAATCAAAGATTCATGGGTATGGGTTCGTTTCAACAATCCAAATACTCCACATGGGCTGGTTTATACACGTTAATGAAGCGTGGTCACAAAGCATCGTTTCATAATGATTTCCGTTTAAATTTATCATTTTGTTTTTAATCTGAGCCATATAATCTTCCATGCTATGTGTCTCTGATAACAACTATAAAAAAAAAAGCCTTGAAAAAATTACTTCAAAACGAGTGCTTTAAAATATGAGAAAAAATATACGATCATCCGGGTGTGCCGTATACAATCCCCCATAAACTGTTGTGTATATTAGGAGTTGGTAGGATGCTTAATTCATATCACATTTTTATCATTTATCGAGACACATCTTGTCAAAGGAAGCCTAACTTACCAAGTTTATTTCCCAGGGTGCATATTTGCACTATCATGTAGTTCAGATATCAAAGTTTGACTTTGAAAAAAAAGTAATAATGAGCCTCTACATTAAACTCTACCTTTATTAATGTCACTCTGATTTGTATTACGATAATAAGTGGGAAATGATAATACATTTTGTGAAAATTAGAAACTCTGTTCTTATATCAGTCCATTCACAAAATTAACTATCAATCTCGATATCTTATAGCACCAAGCTCAAAAGTCTAACATTAGTGATTGCAACCGGCCAGTTAGTTGGCCATTGGAAATACACCGTCTGCTCGATTAACATATGAAACGAAATGTCCCAGATTAAGATGTAGATCAGATAAGACCGACTGAAGATAAATAGTTTCCGCGTAGGAGAGCAATAATACCTACACTTTCCTCATCGTCTGCCAAATTGGACCGATACGCTAGGCCTATATGGAAACGGCTATGTTTTCACTGTACTTACATGTTAAATGTTAAAGGGGAATCCCATGCTAATAGCAAGTTGCTTTGAGTAAAGGCAGAAAATAATAATGATAATAATAATAATAATAATAATAATAATAATAATAATAATAATAATAATAATAATAATAATAATAATAATAATAATAATAATAATAATAATAATAGTAGCAGCAGTAGTAGTAGTAGTACTAATAGTACTACTACTACTACTATTACTACTACTACTACTACTACTACTACTACTACTACTACTACTACTACTACCACTACTACTACTACTACTACTAATGATAATAATAATGATAATAGTGGCAACTTGTAGAGCGCACACACCGTCTAAGGATGCTCATGGGGCTAGCCCAGCAACAGTTCTCTTCTGGTGTAGTAAAATGTTACAGATTACATTAGAATTATTACTACTTAAACATACATACATGTACTAGAGTATTATGTATCTTTACCAATACATGCTGGACATTACTTGTGTGAGAGTGGCGCTGCTCCTAGACCTATATGGAACAACTGAAACTGACATTTTGATATGTCTTTTGGCTCCCGTTTTGTTTTTGTTTTTGTTTAATTGTCATAGTTAAAAAAAATGTCAGTTTTTGTTGACCAGGCGGATGTGTAAAAGCATGATTTTAATCTAAGCGATCATAATAAGACACAATTCCGTTTTTAAGGAGTAAGAATAGAAATATAGTTGATGTTAGATCCTGCACGCAAGCCTTTTCTGGTGTCCCATCTCCCGTAATCAGTGATAAAAGACGAGCTCAATTCCAAAGGTGCTATATACACCCACTTTTAATGAAAATTGAGTAATTGATATCACACCATATAGGTACCTGTCTTTGAACAACAGTTTTAACCGAAATTTTGAAAGCAAAAATGCACTTTCTAATATCACTTGTCCATAGATGCCTGTAGTCAAATCAAGGGCGTAGGCTGGGGGGTGTACTGGGTGCACGTGCACCCCCCCCCCCCCCCGCAGAGCCATAGGAGTTCCGCCCCTGGCAAGAAAAATGAAATTTGCACCACTTTTTCTGCTTTCAACGCCTGATCTACTCAACTTTAGTTCCACTTCCCTAAGATGTGGACCTCCCCATGTCACTTAAGTTCCACCTCCCGAAGATGTGCACCTCCCCGTGCCCAAACCAGCCTACACCCTTGGTCAAATGCACTTTTCTCTGAAGTTTGAACCGATCTCTTCAAACGCGAAACATTCTGTCACAAGAGGGCGTAGTCTTCACTCCATTCGTCATTCGGACGGCATCATATTGTTTTGTTAAAATATGTACCAAAAAAAACAATAAAATTGTGCTTCTAGATTTAATCTTGAATAATATAATTGTGACGAACTGAAAATACATATTGCAAATTACTGTCCATGACTTCACATTAAGACATAAATTATGCAGGGGGAAACAGTCACAGACACAAACATATTAACACACATACGCTTTGCTTATAATGATGCCTATCTTTGAAATCAACTGGGACTACTGAGTCAGACTACCATGAGTATTTTCAGGAAGCGATTTTGATCCCTCTGCAAGATTACGGTTGATATTATAGGACACGAAAGTGTAAAGAAATGCTGAAAAATCATCGTCTTAATACAAGATTGTCGTGTGAATTCCTTATGAACAAACGCAAACGCACGCCCACGTACACACACATACGCACACGAGTAAACACGTATACACGTGGGCACACAAATACAAATGAAATGATATCGTGTTAGATATATTACACCTTTACTAATTGATATGACCTTCACATGGTGGGAACTTATAGCTCATGAACCCTGTACACATCATAGAAAGTTGTAGCCAAGACGCAGATTATACTCCTTAATTCATTTAATAATATTAACATGTTTTGCGTGGCATGTCTTTCTAATTGTTGTGGAGAGAAAACAAATTATTACAATCGTTGTTCAGTTGTAAAACTGTGACAAAAGTTCTTTCTAATTGTTGTTGAGAGAAAACCAGTCACTACAATCGTTGTTCAGTTGTAAAACTGTAACAAAAGTCGACCACCGCAAAAGAATTTCACACAATGCTCCTCTTCTTTTGAATTTTGAGTGACAATCCCTGTAGCATGTGTATTCTCCCTATGTGCACATACAAAATAAAATGATTAAAACCTGATTGTAGTTTTCGTTGATCAGGTACCTGTGTTGTCAATCTTTTACATAGTATTTTATTGTCATCCCAGACATCAAAAAACAACATCAAACCTACTGAAAATGCTTATAGTGACAAATTGTGATGTTTGAATTGTCGGAGAGCATCTAACAGTATGTACATTACCTATACATTTTACATTTTGAATAGTGTCTCGAAAATTAAAGAGTTTCAGAGCGATCAATTTTTAGGGCATTGATATATCATATACATATAGGGCTATCTAAAAAAAAATGATATTATAGACCTTCAGTTTGGTACTATATCCTTTACCAAAACTATACCTGTGCTTCAGAGGCATCTTATAACAATGTTTCCAGTTTTAAAAAAATCTGAGATTCATGATCCCCCATGCCCCCAGTGTCTCTGATAAGGTCTAAAACTTAAGCCCTGAAAAAACTGTAGTTCAAAACGACCATTAAGTGCTTTTAATAAGTGAAAATCAATGAGCGACCATTCCCCCATAGACTGCTGTGTTGCAGAATTTTCATCAGCTGACAATAAGTCATGTGCCGATTTTTATCTATATAATGTATATTTTACGAGTGACAGCATAACTGTCAGCAGTTTTGTTTCCATGGTGTTTATTTGTCCATTCAAACTGTAAGATATGTCAGGAAGCAAAGTTTGACTATTTTTTTTTTTATGGGGTTTTCACAATGTTATTGGTTTGAACAAATGCAAATAGTTCGACATGTGATTCCTTTGATGGTTTGCATTGATCAAAATTTCTTAATCAACAGTTGTTTCGTTGTTTCCTGTAACAACAACCCACTTCGGAGACTGAAATATAATAATGCTATATGGTTTTAATGTACAATCGCCGATAACTATTCGTATAGTAACAAAAGGTCAAAAAATTATGAGTACATCATTATAAAATATAATGATTACATTTTAACAAAAAAATATGCAATTTCTTATTTGTTTACCAAACGAATTTATCAATATCGATTATTGTTATTGCCAGTGAAGGGTAATCTTTCTTACGAAATTTCACGTTTCATCCTAGATTTTTTAGAGAACACGTAGTTATTAAATCTTAATTTATGTGTATAATACACTCATGCTCATAATAATTATGGAATACTTAAAAACCATTTTAGAAGTAGCCATTTTTCCGTGAACGGTACGTCTGGGATTAATATTTGTTCGCCCCAGGTGAAACAAGTATAATCTAAGTATTTCAGGAATTTTGAGCATTTTGTAGCGTCCGACTCGACACTAAAACCTGTGTTTATAGATGGCGGTGTTGTTGTTGTTGTTGTTGTTGAGTCACGTGGTGGTTACGCGCGTTATTAGACTTGTAACAGATTTCTGATGTTAATTTAGTGATAAATGACATGAGATCAAAATTTATCAGTTTTCTGTGTTGTTTTTTTAATTACTTTAATTTAATACCTTTTCATGATTTTTGGTGGATTTTTAAAAAAATAAATATATAATTGTTATTTTGCACAAATGTATTTCAGTTTTTACTTTAGTCATCTCATGAAATCCAAAATTGCTTCACATACTGCGTTTTTGTGAAATAGACCCTTATCTTGAAAATTTTGGACGATATAGGAGAAAGAACTTAAGTATCAACAAAATATTCCATAATTATGAGCAGGAGTGTTTTGTATACACGCGGATCACATGAAGGGCCCGTTCTGTGTCCCAGCCATTGATTCTAGTCCCTGATTTTTGCGAAAGATATACGGAAAACACGAACCATAGAAAAACAACACATTAATTAAAAACACACAAGTTATTCACACAAATACCTTAATAAAATTGCGCATTTATATCGTTATCTTTTGCTGACGTTAATTGTATTGATGTTCTGCATAAAACACTCACGTTGTCGTTGTGAAATATTATTATCAATTTCATCCAATAAAATGATTAAGGTGTCACGCAAAATAGTCTAACTGTCACTTCTTATTGACACTATTTCGTTTCAATGCCACTCTTAATTATCCGCAAAAATAAACATGAAACATTTCTTTTAAACATTTCGGCAACTAGACAGGACCGATTTTTGTTATTATGATACGTGTTACCACGTGAGCGCCTCTCCATAGGTCATATAAGTCATGCACTAAATTCGGTTTGATGTTTGAGATTTCAGATCTCAAAATACCTTCAACTTGAAACACGTAACATCCCCCTTAAATTGCTTTAATTTCCGCAATTACTCGTAAGCAGATAACCAGACTACACTCCCAAATGGCACACAGGCGGAAGCTACTGTATGGAGAGGGAAGAACAAAGGTTGCGTATTATTATTATCAATGGCGCTTTATTTCTCTCCAGCAGTTCTCACGGAATCTTTGCTCCTACTTGAAATTTCGAAAACATCGAAGGCGAGTGTATTCTTCCTGTTATTATTCGAGAAAGGAATTTACTTTATGTCAGTAATGTAGCAAATGTCACTTATGCGTGCTTTGTTCCTCGATTTTATGTGTAAACATTCAACAATGCAATGTTTGGGGTCATGTACGTTTAATGAAAATTGCAGACAGAATGGCTTCTCAGTCATTTACTTTTGTCACGGAAGAATATTTAAAGGAGAATCTATCAAAATCTGTTCAACAAGCAGAACTTTGATTTCAGGGGAAAGTTAGCTACAAAATACTGTCACTACCGTTCTGCAACATTTCAATTTGATTCAATAACACTTTGCCGCGTGATTTTGTGTAACTACGAAGCATATCTGATGCAAATATTTTGTTCAGGGTGAATTATTTTGGATGAATTTTGTCACGTTATTTAGTAATAATTTCCCCTTATTTTAAGTGTGATATATTCAAGACCAGGCATTGCTAGTCACAGAAAAATAATACATTTTATCGTGTAATTGTAAAGTGTTGTCTGAACCAAAATGTTTAAAAATGATTGAATTGATATTTTACACTCACACCCTAAAAACTCAAATGTTAAATCAACAATATAAAATGGGCGAGAAGTGACAGCACTTTCTAAATGTTGCATTTAACTTTTAACCAGCTGTATACATGTTGAATCTAAGTAAATAGAAGGTTAATTGCAACATTTAGAAAGTGTGGTTATTCCTCGGCCCTTTTAAATGCTGAAATAACATTTACGTGTTCAGAGTGCAGACCGTTCCAATTTTTTTCAAGTTGAAAGTTGTGTAAATACTATTGGATCACGGTCTTAATGAATCATAAAATACAGAACGTTCGATATCATACCGAGTAATGTTCATTACTTATTTGAAAAAGAAAAGTCTAATGGTGACTCACAAACACAAGTTCACTGGCAGGACAGTAAAGTTTCTCAAGTCATCGAGTTTTCTTAATGTAAGTGTCTTCCTGTTATCCTTTTTGTACAGTTACGTGAGTTTTAAATCAAATATCTAAACCATAGAAAACACACATTTCTTTGTTGCGGAGTTAAGTGATTTGTAAATTGTATTCTCCTGTTTTGACAATTACGACATCATTTTCAATAAGCGACGTCGTTAATTTATTCGTGTTTGGTTAAAAGTTTATAAATTATTTGTTTGGTTTCCATTTTAAGGAGGAAGACAGTACGTGACAGTGACGAGTAGGAAACTAGTTAAATAAAAGTTAAGAGGGAATTAAACAGTCAAGTGCAGAGCAAGGGCCTGAAACAAGATGAGTAATTATTTTACTGGCTGTTCATTACTTTGATTTCCGTTTAAAAATCTAATGTGACGGTGATATGATACCAACACAATTGGGTGTCTAGCCCCTTTACTGGGCTATGGGATCATAAATTGCATTTTCTGCTATATACCAGTGTATTTACACAAAGATAAGTTTTAGGTCTACAATAGGTATTTATATAATTATGATAAGTTTAACAAGAGTTGAGACCTATTATGACATCCAGATGGAATTATCAAAGTGACACGGCTGCCAAGATTACGTCACAAACGTCTAATTAAATATGGTATCAGTCACAGATACGTTATTTGTATATCTAATGTCATTTGTCATTTGTACATTAAACCTTTCTTTCAGATCTTCATTTACCGTTACTTTCAAACATCTGTTTTAATTAGACTAATTAGGGGTCACTTCCATCTGGCAGAGCGATATTCTAATTTGACGTTCATTCGGTGAGTAGCTTCTTTTAACGATGTCATTGAAAGAATAAAACAATATTTCTCAACCCTGCTCAGTGTACTATGACTTTTGTTGTACGAGGTGTTTTTATGTTATTCCAAGACAGTAGAAGTGTAACAGATGGTACTAATCTTCAGTGACAATAAACCAGTTGCAGACATGTTACCAAGACCAACAACCTTGCTGAAAAGTGCAAACATATAAACACACCTGTGATATCATTATTGCATATCAGAAGATTGTTTTACCTACTTGTGTTTGTGTTGAGAGAGTTTTGTTTTTGTATAATTCCGTGTGTAATTGCATTTACATGCGTGCCTGCGTGTGTTTATGAGTATGTGTGTGTGAAACGTGTGTGTATGTAGGCCTATGTGTGTGACGTGTGCGCGATTGTGTGTGTGTGTGTTGTGTGTGTGTGTCGTATGTGTGTGTGTCGTGTGTTGTGTGTTGTTGTGTGTATAGTGTGTGTGTGTGTGTGTGTGCGTGGGTGCACGTGGGGTGTGTAAATCGAGTATATCCATTCAATTGGCCACAAATGTATGCAAAATGCCCACACAGGTGGATTTTACTCTATCTTCTTCTTCTTCTTTTTCTTTTTCTTTTTT
>JZLH01S0604659.1:16714-34232 GCA_001188425.1 Eucidaris tribuloides | reverse complement strand
GCTACACAAATCTTCACTGCTGACAAAGTACTAACACAGAAATCAGTATGTGGGACTATGTCAATTCTTGACAAACACACTTTAGCCTTGGAAGGCAAAACCAATGCAAAACTTCACCTGTTCAAACCGCCAATCCCTCAACTTTTTATTACATATGAATTGAATTAGTCCCACATTATAATGCAAATGGAAACCAAAAAATGTGGAATTTTGATGAAAATTTTTCCATCATCAACCAGCACTGTGTATTCTCTTTAAATTCCTTGATATTTTTGTTGTTGCTTTTTTTTCCCTGAAGCTCTGAACTAATGGATCAGCAGACAACGTAATGTTAGAACAACAAACAATGGAATAAAACAAATAATGGCCAGACTACTGAAAGAAGAATAGTACAATCCTTACTACAAAAATACAAACTAGACAGATAGACTGTTTATCCCAATCTAAATGTGTTTGATTAGCGGGAAGACAGGAAAACCCAGCTGATAATAATACCTAGCTTATTACAGAACATACTCTACCTAGAGGCCTAGGGAGTATCAAAAAAAATACTGGTATAAAAATAACTTGTTTACCTAGGTCTTCTGGTTACTATTTATGATAGCATTACTTGAAATATATTATATACTGCACTGTCCTGTAGCTTTCAAAACACTAATTGTCATTTTGACAATCTGGAATGAATTGTCATTGATACATCTACATGTACAAATAACTATCATGTATGCCTACATATACCAGAATGAATTGGCAGTTATTTTTTGTCATCAAGGCTCCTCATTTTTGTAAGCAACAGAACGTAAGTCATTTTTTTTATTATGAAAGTATACATTTTAGCTTGTGATATAGAAATATTCTATGGCTTATTTGTTATAATTATTATTTTATTCATAAAATCATGATTGATTCAGGCATTCACTCATTCATTATTTTTATTTATGTTTAATCATTTTTTTTTTCAAAGCTACTTAGTTTTAAAACAAATGCATTTGTCCACACTACCATGGCTGTTTCTATTGCATTATGGGTATCATTAGTGCACCCTTTTCATTAGTTTAGTCAGAAGAGGGCATTGTTCCATTCTGTCATGACAGTGGGCCTTTAACAGCACTGGAGAAAAATGTGCCCATATAAGAATTAAACACCAATAACAAGTAATGGGACATGAGGAGTAGTGCACCATTATGTACGCAACTTCTTTAACATGAACAAAGGATAATTATCTGCTCTAAATAATATTACTGAAACTTTCATTTTAGACTATGACACAGTACACTCTGCACATGTTCTGTCCTATAAACTGTTACAGTGAGCTATATGTTAACCAAAATAAAAATCACATTTTAAGAGGTGACACTACGATAATAAGTTAACGTCCAATAAATTAAATTCGACCTAACAGGTCTTGACACGTTATCTGTACATCCTTGTAAACAAGATACCGTTCTCGTTACATCCACAAGGATAATAGCACAGCAGTGTCGGAAAAGATCAAAACAGGATTTGATGGGGACAATGCATTGGATGGGGGCGTGACGCTTCGGCAAACATTGGAGGAGTAGGAAGTTGTAGGTGAATGACCTTGCATGGCCGTGTTTTTACTGGTAAAATGGTAGAAGAAGCGGCAGGGCGGATCTGAGGACGATTCGTCCCCCATATATCATTATGCCAAGTAGGTAACCGGGTGAAGTTCATGTACATGCAGATTTGCACGACTGCAGCTTCGCTACTTTTTTTTTTAGAGTCAGCATGTTGATACTAAACTAGATTCCCGACATTGAATTTGTGCCAATTCTGAAAGTTCAATTCCAGAGGAAAGTTTGATACTTTAGTGAAATGAACATAATCTGACTTGTAATAGCAGATACACCAATTATGAATGAAAATTATACGCTATTATCATGTTTTCAAAATATAATTTTCAACAGCAGGAATTTTGTTTTCACGGTTTCTTGCATGTTTTGAAAATGCCCTTTCAAAAGGCATTTTAGTCAATTCTAATGAAGATTAAAAAAAAAATGTTTTCAACATTACTGACTGGTGCAAGTCATCAAGACATAAAATGAAGTGAAATTTCATAAGTTATGATAATCATTAAAATATTTCAATTTATTCAAATTACTGCACTTAAAGACAGTATATAACATTGTGGCAGCCTTATTTGAAAAATTGTCAAACTTTGCTATCTGACATATCTGACTGTGTTTGGATGGACAAATAAACACCCTAGAACACAAAAATTTAGATAGTTATGCTGTCACTTGTACAATATGTACAGATCAAAATCGGCACATGAATTTATTATCACCTGATAGAAAATTCTGCTACACAGCAGTCTATGGAGGAAAACGGGAATGGTCGCTCAATGATTTTCACTTTTTAGAAGCATTTAATGATCGTTTTGAACTGCAATTTTTTCAGGACTTCATTTTTAGTCCTTATCAGAGACACCAGTAGCATGGGGAATCATGTAGCTCAGATTCTTTTAACTGGAAACATTGATATACGATGCCTTTAATTTAGAAAATATTTAATAAAAAATATATGCTGTCTCAAGTGGACTGTATGCTCGTTAACACATCAAACAACTTCAACAAAGAAGTTGACCCACAATCTCTCATGTTCTCTTTCTTCATCATCACCTTCTTCTTCTTCTTCTTCTTCTTCTTCCTCCGCCCTCATTCCATCTCCTTCTCTTTCTTTTGACCTTCTTCTCTTTCCCTCCCCTTCTTCTTTATGGTTTCTTTTTTTCTCCCTCTCTTACGTACTCCTATCATCTCATTCTCCTTTTCATTCTCACTTTTCATCTTCTTCTTTCCTCCTCCTTCTTTTCTACTCCTTTCTTTCTAATTCTCATTCTCTTCTCCTTCTTCTTCTTTTCCTTCCCCTCCTTCCTGTTTTCCTAATAGTAACTGTCTATCAAGCTTCCACCCTACTGTGATACCAGTCTCATTCAAGGTAAGGCTATCCTTCCTGCTGTGGCTCTTTAGTTATTTCTGTCACAGAGACACCCCTCCACACCACAAGTTTTGACCACATGCTAAATGACGTCTAAATAAAAAAATAGTATCGCTACCACTTACACTTAATAGTGTACTTTACCTAGTCTGACTGCCAGACCATTATTCTGGAATCAACAGCCAAACCTCCGCGGATGGCCCCTGCTTTGCAGGGGAGGTCTGAAATTCAGACTATACTTTACCAGAAAAAAAAGAGATACAAAATTTGTACAATGTATTAATATCAACTCTACTGGCTTAGTTATGCTCGAGGTACAAATCTTATATTTGGCAAGGGTATATTCAGGAATTACTACACGTGTAAAGAGGAAAAAATTAATATGAAAATTCAATTTGAACAGCAAAAACAAGGTCTGCATGTTTCTTCTGCAATAAAACAAAAACTTTTTTATCCATTCCTTTCAACGAAATTGGTTCCCAGCTTTTTGGTGTGAAAAATAAAAGCAGATATTTTTGGAAGTGGGGAAAAAAGATAAAGAAAATCACCACTACATACATGTAGAATGTTCCTTATGGAAAATTGGTAGAGGACTGGATATTGATGCCAAAGTATAATTTTAGTTTATCTGACAATTTTTTCTTCAATATTTCATCAAGTATGAAATTGTAACACCACAAAAAAGAAAACAACATCAAATTTACTCAATATTTTTTTCAGAATGACACACAGTAATTTTTTTAGATGATTAGCCAGCAAATAATTACCTATGGCAAAAATGTCCTGTGCTACAACTGTCATACATGTACATGTTTTGATAAGAATTGTACAATGAAGAGAAAAAAGTTTGACCATGAAATTTTCACAGCAAAAACCTTAAATAATGTACTTGATTCTGGTATGTGTCCTAAATTGAGGACTACATGTACTTCCAAACTTTCCCTTTTCCTAAATTTCAGAATCACAATTTATTGGCATAGTCTTCCTCAGATCCACATTTTATTGGCATAGTATTCTTTGACTTCCAAAAACAAATTTAAGACTTAAAAGTTTTTTTTCTGTCATAATCCTATCTCTGTAACAATAAATTTGCTCTCCCCTTGCGTGACTGCCATTCTGCAACGTTTTTCTGTCTCGACCACAATTTTCACAATTTATTGTCCCTCCCACCGGTGACTAAACTAGCACCACGCATAATAGAGGTCATTGCCATCTCCTACGGGGTCGTGAACGATTTCCACGAAAATATCTCTAAAGAAAAAAAAACAAGATACCAATACTGAACAAGCACACCTCCACTGTTTGCTCAAACTAGACAAGGCAGCTGTTTAAAGTATTTCCTTTCTTTGGAAAAGGAAAAAATGATATGTATATGACTTGTCGGATATCCTTCTTGTTTTTCGTCTTTCACGCGATCAGGTTTCTGACATAACTTTTTGGGGGGTGAAAGTTTTTTGAACCTGAGTGATATGGCCAACAAACTTTTTTGTGAACGCCGATTTGCGTCTGCCTATGAAGTGGAACAATAAATTCCACCCACATGCACATGCATGTACATTTCAGTTTCATTCACCCATGACATGCGAGCATTCTCACACAAATTGTCATATTTGAACTGTTCTACATATGCATGGCTGTCGAGCTGAACTACATACGTAGAGCTGTATTTACACTGTAGTACATTCAAACCTGTCCCAGTGCCAGTAGCCACCTGTCTATAAAGGCCTTTATTGTTTCCCTTGGGTGGTCACTATAGACAGGTTTCACTGTACACAAGGCACCATGAATTTCTCTATTCTCTGAACTTTTGTGAATTGCAACCTTTCTCATTTGTTTTTATTTATGATTTATTTATTTAGTTGGTTACTAACTTAGTTAGTTGTTAGTCAGTCAGTTAGTTAGTTAGTTAGATTTATTTATTTAGTTGGTTACTAACTTAGTTAGTTGTTAGTCAGTCAGTTAGTTAGTTAGTTAGTTAGTTAGTTAGTTAGTTAGTTAGTTAGTTAGTTAGTTAGTTAGTTAGTTAGTTAGTCAGTTAGTACTTCTACTTCTACTTCTACTTGGATACTTGTGTCTTGACAGGATCCATCAGTCAGGATGTAACGTCAAAGACTTGATGCAGTGTTCCAGACAGTGCAGACTTGTTGGTGCAATATTTACAAAGTTAGCTAGTTTTCATTTTTAGTCAATGCTTTCTTCAAAACCACTATCTCTCCCATCCATTACCTTTATGACACAGATAGAACTCAAATTCCCTTCAGCTTTCATTGCATTTATTAATCTGTTAGGTAATTTTTCCCCATAAATTAACTTACGTGCAAATATCTGTACATTTTGCTGGTGACGGCATTATCTGTATACAGTTATGAGTTCCAAGGTGTTTTTGTTCTTTCAAACACTATGATGTACATGTAGGCCATATCAAAGTTTGACAACTTTTCAAATGTGGCTTCCACAGTGTTAATCAATACCTTTAAACCTACATAAAAACAATATATATTACAGTTATATTGACACACATGACAAACAATGCAATTATACATGTACCCTCTCTAACTGAGGTCATTTCATATCACAGGTGTGTCAATGTCCACCTCCATGCATTGTCTCACTATTACCACCACCAGCACAAAGACATTCCTTTACTTCGATGACAATTCCCACTTCTTTATAAATAGCTTGATGATTCAACATGTTCACACTGACAATAGCTAACCCTCAGCTAAGCTAATCAATTTTACAGTCTGGATCTAAGGCCGTTACAGAAATAAATCCCCTGATAATACGGCTGGGCTTCTCTAATCCCCCGCTTAAACAGGTGTATGCTAATTTGTGTCTCTGATAACTTGTTTGTCACAGGAACTGGCACAATAAGCCTGTTCACATAGCATACCCAGAATAATGTTTTGATATCACAATTATCTCTTTCAAATAGTAAGTACCCATATGAACACCACACATTTTGACATTAATTAGTAATATACTGAGTAACTGTTAATTGTGTTGCTGTTAAATGGTATTTGTGAACAGAATCCAGACTACCACAATAAAGCCAGTTCACGTTGAACCAGGGTTGGCAATTTCCCGGCAAATGTCAGTATTTCCCGCCCAGGTGGGAAATACTGGGACAATACTTGTAAATGCTGGGAAGTACTGAAGATGTACAGGGAGGTACAAGGAAATGCTTTAATAGACTTGGGAAACACCTAGGCAATACCTGAAAATATTCATGGAGTATATATCACAGTATTTCCCTCCATTTTCTACTATTTCCCATTTTCTTAAAAAATTATTGAGGTGGTATTAACCGGTATTTACCGCTAGTATTTCCCACTCCGGCCAACCCTGCGTTGAACATACATAATCACGTTTTGATATTACAATATTGTCCCTTCAAATATGTAAATACCAACCCAGACTACAAAATGTTACTGTTTTCACAAATTTCCCATTTGCTCAACAAAATTTTTGTACGTACTTCCTTCAGATTTCAGACATATGGATTGTGTCTGTCTTTTTCATCAATGTGCCATACTGCAAGGCAAGAAGTACAGTTACATGTACATGTAAGGGCAATTTCAGAGTGATGGATAACATAAAGTGACAAATTTTGTGCAGATAAAGGCAAAATATGATTCTATTCCTCTTTACAATCACAAGAAGTCAAGAAGTCAAAACAAAATAAAAATATTGGAACCTCGATAATGATGTCTGCTTGCCGATCGCCTAAAAATCATAACATGTCATTTCTAACCATTTTTATTAGGGTTGATGCTGTATTCTGTTGTTTGGCAATACAATATCAAACTTTTCTGAAAATTGATGAAATATTTGTGGGATTGACCACACCTCACTCTGTCCCAAATTTTCACATTTCTTAGTAATCATTACTCCACTTTGCACTATTCAATTGCATCAAGAAGACCAAGCGAACTTCCGACCAACTAGGGAGAAGGCGCCAGCAACTAACAGGCATAAGTTAAGAAAATATTTGAGTTCTTGCCAACCAATCAGATTGCACTTGCACTGCAGGGAGCTGACCATGCGTGACCAATGCATGCCACGCGACATGTGTTAGCCGCACCGTGGTAATGTATGCACTGTTTGAATTGATAAGCTCCTCCCCTTATAGCTGTTTCTGCAAGTTTTGTCTTGGGGTAAAACTTACAAAGACGTAAAATAAACTCAAATTAACTAATTTATAGGGCCTTGATGAGGGTGAGTATAACACAGTACCCCTTATTTAGGTTGTTTTTGTCACCATGTACCATAATTCTCACAATACTCACAATGTCATTTTTATTCTTAACTTATGCCCATTAGTTGCTGGCACCTTCTCCCTTTAAAATGAACATTCCTGATACCTAAATATTGAGTCATTTATCCCTGTCATAGAGATAAATGACCATCATTCAATCAATAAAATCTCATTGGTGAAATCTTAAACGTTACAATAACACAATAAGATTTGTGCACAAGCCATACGTCTGTTTGTGAAAGAAGTATTTCGTCGAAATTGATTGTTGCGAGGGTCATTGTTTGAGAAGCTAGACCATTCAACAGATAAAGCCCACCCAAGGTCACAGGTGTGGTACAGAGTCCATTCTTGCCTGGAGCACCCAAGGGGTTAATGACACACAAAAATAGCCTGAGTAGGTCCATATGAAAATAATGACCTAAAAAGAGACACTAAATAATAAGAGTTTACTTCTTTCAAAGACTAAAAATAGTTTGAGGCACTATTTTGTACAAAGAAATAACAATGTTTCTTCAGACATCATTCTCAGCTTTCCAACGAAAACATTCCTTATATTGCACTTTACTTGGAAATTAGTCAGTCACTTTTAACCCTTTTAGTACCAGTGTTGTGTCTGTGACAGGTCTCGAGGCCAATTTCTGGTGGCCTCGGTCTAAGTCTAGGGCCGACTCATCTGTACAAACCCTATGGAAAGGTTGTGTTTGGGGGCGGTCTTGGTCTTAGAACCTGTGAACTCGGATACAACACTGTAATTCAGTACAACAGTCTGGAAGGCACATGCACAAAGTCTACAGAGTTTTGCTGCATTGGTACTGTAGGGATTAAATTAGAAATGACACATATCCCCCAGATTGATGTTTGTAGGCCTACTTTGTTTAACGTAGCAAATTCATAATACACAGTATACTACTACATTGCACAAATTGTGATTTGTATTACAGCCCCAGTAGTGTTGGTCGATCAGGCAAATTCTTCATCAGTCTTTCATTCACAGATGAATTTTCAGAAATCAATCATTCAATAAACGTACAAATCTCAACTACATGTATGTCTCCTGTACTCCTTTATTCACTTTGACTCAAATATAGCATGATATAACCAAGTAAAGATGATTCACTTTTGATATAACAAGCATTCTCCATAGACCCCAGCCCCAAGATATGATCTTATACACAGTCCTTAATGGGTTAACATACAGGTGTAAACTTGCACAGATTTTATAGAATGAAACTATGTCAGAAATGGGAGGCATGCATTCCAGTACTTTTTCATTCAGTCATATATGATGAGTGAACTTATTTGTAACAATACTTGTCAAATTATTATTGCCACATTATTATTGTCAAACGTCAATGAAACGTCAATGAAAAAGGGCTCAAACTTTAAGAAGTGCCCCCTACCCCCCCCCCCTAAAAAAAAAAGAGGAAATCCTCTCTAATTCCAAATTCTAGGAGCTATCCCATTTACAATGAAACAAGATGAGTTTCTTGACCTCGACTGAGAACGATGTTACATTATTATTGTCAGTGAGTAAAAGGGGCTTAAACTTCAAAGGGTGCCCCCTACCCCCCCCCCCCTAAAAAAAAAAAAAATCCTAATTCCAAATTCACAGGGCTATCCCATTTACAATCAAATCTAGATGAGTTTCTTTACCTCAACTGAGAACAATGTTACATTATTATTGTCAAAGAGTAAAAAGAGCTCAAACTTCTCCAAGTGCTCTCCCCCACCCCCACCCCCCAAAAAAAGAAAGAAATCCTCTCTTTAATTCCAAATTCACAGAGTTACCCCATTGACAATCAAACCGAGAGTTTCTTGACCTCGAATGAAAACAGTCAATGCAGGAAACCCCTCCCATTGTGTAGCAGTAAGAAAGATTACCCTCTCTCTCTTTATCAAAAGACTCCCTAAATACCACCATGGTTGTAAATCCTCATCACGTTTTATTGATCCCTCCCGCCACAGACTGTATTCTCGGAAGCCCCCTTCAATCACTTTCATCTTAAATGTCCCTTAAATGAATTAGGGCCAGGAGCATTTCATTGGGATGGATCTCTTTAATCTGCACGGACAGTTAGAAGTCCTAAAGGAGGCAAAGCACTAAATGCATCAAAAGTCATACAAACTTAAACAGATATCATTAACATTCCATTCCTCCTTGCTCACTGTCAGTTTTTGGCAATCCTTTTAAACATTCTCTGAATTACAGTATGTCAATTCAGAGGGATTAAACTTCAAGAAGTTATGTAGTTATCATGAGACCACGCCCCCACCTGTATCTAATTACCCTACCCACAGCAGTTAGAGTGTTAATCCACTCTTGACACTGTCACCGTAGCATTGCAATCATGTTGCCATGCCGATGTCTCAGGACACACCCCCACCTGCCTCTTGAAACAGAGCATTAGACATTAAACCCATTACCATAACATTAACCATCATGTTGTCATGCCAATGTCTTTGGCCACGCCCCCACCTGCATCTGATTAAGAGTGCATTCATTGCATGTAAACCTGTATACAACAGTGGAGAAGAGAGTCACTGCCCGCTAGGTCATTGACCCCTTTCCACCAGTAGACTAATGAATGATTAATGACTGGGGGGAGCTTCATTACTACATACTTCAACCAAGGAGTTGTTGAGTCTGTACTGTTTATCTCTGTGACAAATGGAAGAGGCTGGAGGGACTTGTATATGGTGGTTCAGACAAAATATGAAGCAGGAGGCTAAGGCTTCAGTCACGTTTTCTTACAGGCATGTAAATTGTCATACTGTGTCAATGGTTAACCCATTGAATACAAGAACTAGATGAAATGTACTGTACATTAAAGTCTCTGGAAATTACAGTATTGACACTACTGATGGTTAACACGTCGAGTACGGGAAGTTGCAAAAATCAGAGTCTATCACAATAAACATTACTATGACAATGAATACACTAAACCTTTTTTCTACTCAATGGTTTTGTACTTCACATTATTTATGATATTCGTGTAAATTTATTATCAACCTCTTGTCATCTCATTTTTCCCCCTTTTTTCTGTTCTTCTTTTTTTTCCAATCAATGCTGATTACTTGTAGATGCTATAATTTACCTCTGATTCAATAAAATATACATGTATAAAAAAAAACTAGTGAATTATATTTTCTCATGCTAGGCACCAAGCAAACTGGATTTGATATGAAGTAAGCCAAATAAACAAAACAATGAAACAGATAATTATACTGTACATACTGTAGTATATGACAATGAACTTGGGTCAAATGTATGATGTATGGTGTATTGTATATCTCTTATACCCCTTTCATATTGACAGCCGAAGTGGAGTTACTCCGGAGTCCAGAAGGAGTTACTCCACTTTGGAGGGCAATATGAAAATTCTGAGATTGTTTTGATCCGGATTCAAAGCGGAGTACTCAACCCACTTCAAGAAGAGGGTTACAGGCAGAGTAACTCCGCACCGGAAGTGCAGTTCGGCTTAACTCGGTAATCTCGCACGTGTTTACATTTCCTGTCCCAACGTCACAAGCGAGTTTAGTCGTGGGGAGTTTAATTCCTGGGTTTGATTTTGTTTTGTAGTGTGTTCGAATCGTTTGGTTCTAGCTTTTTTTGACATTAGTTTGTTCTTCTGATTTTAACGAAGGTATCCAAAATGGCGAAATCAATACCCTAACCATAGAACTTATCTAACTCCAACACCAAGTTCGTGAACTGATGGTATTTGAGTCAATCCCCATATTTTCAATCGCGTTTTTGTACTCGGATCACACAATCATCTGTCAAGAGATCAACTATTACGCAGTCAAGTATGTAGGCCTACAGACCAATAAAGCGACTGATAGCAAAATTTGAGCGAACCGTTTGTTAAAGAAACTTCGGCCACATGGCGCGAATTCGCATGTAAGCCATATGGAAACGACTGCGGATACACCGCTGCGGTGCTTGCCAGTATAAAAGGGGTAGTAAAGTCGGTCCGCAGTACAAGCGGATCAACTCGACCTGGACTTACTCCGGAGTAACTCCACTTCGCCTTCACTATGAAAGGGGTATTAATGTGCAGAATTTCCTATCGGCTGAGAATAATTAATGTGCCAATTTGTATCTGCACATATTTTACTAGTGACAGCATCTATGCTGTCCGAACTTTTGTGTTCTGGGGTGTTTATTTGTCCATTTAAACACTGTCAGATATTGTATGTCAGACAGCAAAGTTCGACCATTTTTTAAACGGGTCTTCCACAGTGTTATATAGTGTCTTTAAGAGATATTATAATACAGAAATCCTTGCTTTGTGAGTTTTTAATTTATATTTGGGCAATATTTTTCCTTTCACAATGAACCATTCAAAAGTTTTAAAATGATATTAATGAGTGTATTGAATACAGAACACCAAATAATGACAGACAGAATAACACAACCTGCCACTGGTCAAATTCAAAAACACTGCAGGCTAACCAAGCAACCCCCAACATTTATACAGGCTAAACCAGTTGGTAAAGGTACAGATCCATGGCAGACTTCAACCAAATAGGCAAATTCTTTCGGTAATCTGTCTCTGATTTTCTGTGAAAAGAAACCATACCAGTGTTGTAAGCTTGGCTGCACACCTGTGAGATGCATGAGCTATATGCAATAGAAGCCAGAATCTAAGTACATGTATATCAAATGAGTTCATTGAATCTCTATTCTCTACCATAATTTTCCTACCATTTCACAAGGCCTATAAAGAGGATGAAACCCCCCCCCCCCTTTTGAAAGAGAATCTGTTACTGAAAATTTGATGTTTTTAGATATTCTTTTGACTATGAATAAATACATGTAGGCCGCCTACACCACATCAGTAAATAAATTCACATTTTTTTTCACTCTATCAACTCTTACTTTCATGTACTATCAATGAAGCACTTGGCTATTTCAGTGAAATCAGGAGCAAACCGATAGCTGTCTTTGAAGTACAAGTTCAATTAATAATTGTCAATTTATGTAAATGATGCCATTTTTTTAATGATGGGTAAATATCCTTTTGTAGATGTACACGTATGTCCAAATTCTGCTTTTGACCCACCCTATACATGATACCAAGGAGACTTCAGACATTCATAAATCAATGCAAATCACTTTAGTCAGTTCAAAGATGCATCAAATATTTGTAATATTACAGCAATTCTGAGTGACTAAGCCACCAAGGTGATATTCTTTTTTCATCTTTTTTTTAGGTGGTTAATGCTTGGTAATGCGATAAAAATAAGTCTTCACATATTTCATAATCATAAACGTAGATTCATTTTATTTTCTACAAATTTTCAAGAGTGTTTCATTGACTTACCAGCCAGTAATGCTCCTTTTAAATCTAAATCTGTATCAACAAACCCTGGCTATAATTACATCATCAAAACCTAATGTTTACACATCAGTTTTCAAATCTAGATCAAATCTTGATTATGTGTAAAAGTTATTTTATGTTTTTATTTCTTTTAAAGGTTTTGTTTGGTTTTGTAGATTTTTTTGAATGCTTTAAAGGTACGCAATTTTGCAGACCCCCCCCCCATAAAAAAAATTAAAAATCACTTTGAACTCAGGCTACTTAACCTGTTGGAGACTAAGTATGAGTTAACTCGTGTTGGGGTCTATGGAAAATGTGAACTTATAGTGAAATCAAATCATCTCCAACGGGTTAACGAAGGACATGACTGTGAACTTTGGTACACGCTACATCCAAGTAATTATTCACTTCAAAATCTAAAGGCTACTATAACTAGAACAAACGTAAGTTTCTAGCTCCTATACATTACAAAAGGTTCTTACATACTATTTTCATCTAGGCCTAGCTACATGTACACCAGTGTATTACTTTTTCGGCATGCAAAAGAGATGCACTGCCTTCAAAATTCCAACAGATATATGTAACTATTGCCACATGTTACTACCTCTGAACTTTTGTTCAAGGTCACTGGTGCCTCCAGTCATTGACCTTGACAATGCCTCCCCTAGACTCCAGGGATAACATTGGTGGAGGCAGGTTCAGGAGGATGAAGGCATATCTTAACAGTAGTCTGGCTTCCAGACAGTTAGATTAACCCACCCTATGTTGATCAGGAAACTATTATCTTCAGTCAATTGCTTTAACTCTTTGATTAAGACTATAGTGCCTTGATGTACTTTCTCTGCTATGGCAGAGTGAGTGTTCTCTGGAGGTAGAAAAAGTCGGAGACTGAGCATGCTTTGGAGGTAGAAAAAAGTCTCACGGTCTGCAACCCAGACTAATCTTTGGAGTAGTTTTTGCATTTGTCATCACAATCAAATACCGGTGACTCAAGGGCTTGGGCAAACTTCTCGGAAAAAGTTCTCAGAATTCCTCGTCCTCCCCAAGACGGTTGATATTTGTTGACAGACGGAGATTTAATGTTTGTACGCGTGGCAATAAATAACTCGGTCGGGACTACGTGAAAGCGAGACAAAGAGATGAGAAAAGAAAAGGAAGGTGCGAACCGAAACGAGAGGCGGAACCAGGTCGGTGAGGTAGAAAATACATATTTCAGTTTTAAAAATAGCACCAGGGGGTCTATGAACTATAAAGACAATGTCACTGTCAGGGGAAACTCATCTCAGGCTACAATAGATCTGTCAAAAAGTTTGTCAGATTGCCAGTATGGAAATAAATCCCACATTTACACAAAAAACTGGTAGCAATCTATGATTCCACTTGCATGTTTATGTAGTGGGGTCACTTTATATTGGATTTTTATGATTTTATGAGTATCATTTTTTTTGAAATAATCAATTTTAAACACTGCTTCCCAAAACTTTGAACAAGTGTTTATTAATAATACTGTACAATACAAATCAATCCATCATTCAAAACAATTAAACCTTAGATTTTTTTTTCAATTTTTCAAACCAAAAATTGAAATAATAATTCAGAATCTTGGATTTTCTTGAGTTTTCACCCATTTTCTCACAGGACCAATTTCTATGTGTTTTTGGGGTTTTATGATTTAAATCAGTGATTTCAACAAAAAAAAATCTTGATTTAAATCCAACAACCCTGTTTCAAGGTTTGTGAACCATTTTGGGAACTATGATCAAAATACGACTGCACTGGTTACCAGAAAAAATATTCCTTGGGAATTATGAACGTAACAAATAAAAAAATCAGTGTTTATTACAACCAACCCACACCAAAATCAAAAGACACAATGTGAACAGGTCCAGCAATCTCTTTTTTTTGGGGGGGGGGGCTGCAATTTCTAAATTAAATCACAAATACTACAGGTCATTTAACAAGTTATTTTAGGGTTCATGAACTTTGTTTGGTACTCATTCAACTGCCAATGAGCCATGCACAGTTTTGTCTGGAAAATGAGCCATCACACATAATCATACTGTTAAACTCCATTGACCCCTAGTTCCATATACTATGGTGACTGGTCCATATTCCCAATTCAGGAATACCCACAGTACAAAGTCCAGTCTAAATCTAGACTAATGTTTAGTTAAACTGTAGCTCTACATGGTTGATTCTTTTTATATGAAGATCATATTCTATTTAATCAAATCATTTTTAAAATTTAAATAAGGTTTTTTTTCAATAATCAACCCAACCAAAAGGAGGTTAATTTAATAGAATTGAAATTTTTAATTAGTACATTTAAACCATCACTTACAGTGCTCTAACATTATTTCCAATTTCTTCGCTTCTTTCGTATTTTTTTTCTAACAGTTTCATCACATGACCATAATTTTCATTTTTGACTAAAATCACTTCTTTTTTTAAATTATTGATTTAAGTCACTTGATTTACATGCATGAACTCTGGTAGCTGACTAGGTTTTGAAAATTGAAATATGGATCCCCAATAGCAACAGGTGGCATGGCTTGAGCATTTATGTGTGCTATGGGCACATCAAGATCCAGACACGGCCTGCTTAAAGATTATGTCATTGATTTGCACACCCCAAAATGAACTTAGTGACCAAATAAGCTAAAATCATACTGTAAAGATTAATATAAGTCTTTACCTGTCACAAGAGCCTTGGGGATGAAGAGTCAGGTTTTGGGAACAGGGGCAGAGATTTCATGTGACGAGTGGGAGGAGGAACGAAAACACCAAAGGCAGAATAAAAATTCCCTCATGCAGTGGAAAGCACCCCGAGGACATATATATATTGTTAAAAAGTGGAAATTGTGACTTTAAAATCTCCTTGACCCCATTTTCAAGGTTTAATAGTCTAATTTCATCTATAAAAATCTACAAAATCTATAAAAAAATTGCTAACAAAATCGAAAAAATATACAAAGTTTTAAAATCGAGAGGGGGACAATCCCCCCACAAAATTTCGAGGGGGGACATGTCCCTTACCCCCCCCCCCCCGGACGGATCACCGCCAATGTTTGGGAAAATAACTTAAGGGCAGCTAAAATTCAAACAGAATGCACAATAAAATACCAAATTGAAGAATTACAAATCCGCCCACCCATCCCCTTCCTCAAAAATATTTTAAAACTGGTTCCTTCTGAGTTAACGAAAACATAATTGAAGCCCAAGTTTAGTTTTGGGAATTTTTTTTTTTTTATTGAAAGATTTTGCCAAGTTCATATCATTTAAAAAAAGAAAGACTATACAGATTCTTAATGTCTTTAGGATTTTTTTTTATTAATTATGAAATCTTCCGGGGGGGGGGGGGGGGGGTTCGAGCTATATTTCATTATAGCATACAAGGTTCTAAGGGTTAAGGTTTCTGAGTTATACTCATCGAAGAGAGACTCTGCTCTTTCTGATTGAAGGTATAACCATGACCGTAAGTAGGTTCCATGGCTAACTCAGGATTCAGATCTGTTCTTTCTGATGAGGTATAACTAGATAACTTTAACACCTTATTACTTTGGTGATATATGTGAAATGTATGTGAAATTTGGGGTTCCCCCGAGCCCCCCTCCAGATTTTTCTTATTTAATATTAAAAACAAAGACTTCAGGAATCTGTTATTTGGTGTGATTATGCTTTGGGCTATAGCTTTCAATAAAAAATCCCCAAAACTAAACTTGGGCTTTAATGAAACAATTCATTCATAAAATATGTTCTGTGTATTATGGAGCTACTTGGAGTTGAGAATTGAGATCATTTCCTAAAAAAATGACTACTAGGTACCACCAAAATTACGTACAATTTTAATGGCACTTATACCAAATACCGCAAAAACCGAGCACCTCAAACTGTACTGTACCTGCTAAAAGAATAGAACTTGCCAACTTGGTGAGGGGAAAAACAATTTTGCTCTGTTCACAACACACATTTTCTGCCTTACCACAAATTTTCAGAACTTCACGTCCTCATAAGTATATTAGCGGCTTCCAATAACCACACAATGTGCTGTTATTCTAGGGGGCCGTATTCTACAAGTTTATCAACTGATAGTATATAAGTACTAAACCTTGGAATAAAATTAGTTAACATTGTATACCGTCATCACGAAGAAAACACGCTCCTGGGATTTATTAAAATTGGCACTTTTTAGGCCGTTCTGTGCCTGGCGCCGGGTGAAGGTCGGGTTGCCCCCCACTGCATGTGCGGTCGATTAGAGCAGCTCGCGATTAAGGTATGTGTCATGTACGCTCATCGTTGCTTGTAGCTGATTAGCCCGGCGCTCACATTCGATTGTTACGTGTACACAGCGACTCGTTGAATCATCATTCTACTTTGCCATTGTCATTCTGCTTAAATTGTCAACTTTCATGTGGGACTCTGTATGACCTTGTCACCAATTGGTTGGAAACAATTTGACTTCAATATAATGCACATTTTCCATAGACCCCCCACACAAGATATCTCGTTCTTAGTCTCCAACGGGTTGATAGAGAACATGGGGTGGGGGGGGGACATCCTGGGAGTTTGAAGTTTGTTTTAAACAGGCTGTGTTGCACATCTAAAAATGAGCTCCTCCAGTAAATCAGCAAAAAAAATAATAATTTAAAATGAAAAGTTTCACATCTTCACCCTCCCATTACGACTCAGGGCTTACATGTGTAAATAAATTTTCTGTTTTTTTTAAGGCTGGTCAAAATTCAAATTTATTTACAAAGTGTTATGACAATGCTGTTTCAACTTAGACCATTAAACTGATCTAACAGACAGAAAAGATTCATAATAATATTAAGAAGAAGAAGAAGAAGAAGAAGAAGAACAAGAACAAGAAGAAGAAGAACAAGAAGAACAAGAACAAGAACAACAACAACAACAACAACAACAACAACTAGATTTGAATTCGTCACTGAGACGAATTAGGTGATCCGCACGTCATCTT
>JZLH01S0604658.1:23702-39190 GCA_001188425.1 Eucidaris tribuloides | reverse complement strand
ATGCCGACACAAAATAAAACACCTACGGTAGTATGCAACTTCCCCAGCGAATGAACACTCTAATGAAGAACCGAGACTGACTCATATAGTTTCAGAAGAGTGAGGATCTAAACTGTGTTCTTACGAAACAGTACTGTAAAACTGTATGTACTAGTCTAACTGATATTATTTTATCTATACTTATAAAGCTCCTGTTCTCAGTCGAGCACTCTATACCAGTGGATGGTTTTACCCATAGCCTACCTGGATAAAATTCGACAATCATACTCACTGTGAATATTGTACTGTTAACCAACTGCAAATGTTTACATCACATCAGCGGCCGTTTGATAGTAGAGTTTGCTTGTTTCTCTGTGGTTTATTTATTTACACCAATTCTCCCTCTCGTATACAATGATAGGCAGCCTGGTGTCGAGTATGTCATACTAATTTTTCATGAGCGTACACTTGATTAGCCGACTTGTTCACACCGTCGGGGGGTGGGGGAGGGGGCACTTGGTATAATTGTGTGATACCTATGTGCCGCGGTTAAGACACCCATTTTCAGCCCAAGATTCAGTTCCACAGCATCACAATTTCAGAAGTAACAGATTTTTTTTCAGTTCCAGAGACCCTCAAATTTGTCATTCCTCGTACCAATGTATCCCTAAAAGGCCGTTCTAGACCACCATACTTTAGTTTCGCTACTGATTTTTTGCTCAGCAGGGCCAGAGCATTGCACTTCCAGTACGGCGCTCCAATGCACAGTGGGCCAGGGAAGAACCAAAGAGCGCCAAAAGTCAGTTATTTTTTATTTTTTCTTCAATTTTTTTTCAAGGGGGAAAAATCAAAGATTGCAAATTTATTATTATAAGCAATTAATTTCCATTAGGACACATCCCTTTAAGTTCAGTTACGCACCATATATCTGACCTTTAACATCGTTTTCATCTTTTATGTAAGTACATTGGTCACATAATCAATTGTCTAAAGGCAGCGACATTATGTGCTATTTCTCATTTTATTTCGGCAGCCAATCAGAAATCGGTACGTTATTGACGTCATAGGTATTTGAAAACATTTGCATTGAATACTCCGGGTCTGATTACCCCGAGGCCCATCATTTAAGCAATATTAGGACTTGAGAAATAGGTTATTTCTCATTTTCTTTCGGCAGTCAATCAGAAATCGGTATTTTAATGACGT
Source organism: Eucidaris tribuloides (assembly GCA_001188425.1). NCBI lineage: Eukaryota > Metazoa > Echinodermata > Echinoidea > Cidaroida > Cidaridae > Eucidaris > Eucidaris tribuloides. The sequence goes on along the minus strand of JZLH01S0604658.1, from coordinate 38,005 downwards.
CATAGGAGTTTCAAAACATTTCCATTGAACTCTCCGGGTCTGATTACCCCGAGGCCCATCATTTAAGCAATATTAGGACTTGAGAAATAGTTTTTTTCTCGTTGGATTTTGGCAGCCAATCAAAAATCGGTATTTCGATGACGTCACAGATGTTTGAAAATATTTTCATTGAATTAAAAAAAAATAAAACTCAGTGAATATGAATTTTGGCGCACTTCTGGAGTCATTCTGGCCCATTGTGCAACGGCGCGCCGGAAATTCGCCGCGGTGCAGTTCCAAAGCATAGCATTTTGAGGTTTTCTGAAGCCTTAGCTCCAGATCCGGAGACCCCCATTTTTCGCTCAAGCCAGTTCCAGAGCCCCCGATTTTCGACTTAGGTATCACATTGTAAGTCAAGTGCCACCCCCCGGGCACCCCGTATCTTATTTCTGAATGATGAAAGACGTTGGATTTGAAAACCCCCATCATTCGGTATTCATGATTTTGCAGTCCTAATTTTTACTAATATTTTTACTTATAGGAAGTCAGAGGTCATTCATTACGTTTAAACGGATTTTTTTTTTCTAAAGCGGAGAAGAGCTGCTAGTTCAAAAACACAAAAACACAGGAGATGATGGACGATAAAACTGAAAAACATGTGTTAGATCTATGCCGTCACTTTTGTTCTGAGTCGGTCCTAGTCTAGATTCTGGACTCTTTTTGTTATATTTTTTATTCGCCGACTATAGGCCTACGCGTTGCCGACTATATGCACCAAGCCGAAGTGATGGCGCGACACCGAGAATTTGTCCGCCCGAGAAGTTTGTCGGGTGGACAAATTCTCGGGGTCGCGCCATCACCCGGCTTGGTGCATTATAATCGGCAACGCGTCATGGCCCTGGGAAGGGGGGGGGGGGTGCTGGGGGTGCTGAAGCACCTCCAGAAATTTTCCAGGGGGTGCGCAGCACCCCCTGCAAAAAGACGTGTATGTTTATTTTTCTTCAAATTTGGCCGCAAAGCGACTTTTCAGCTGTTGATTTGGCCGCGAATTTGGCCGTGAAAAATTTTTTTTGGCCGCGAAAATCTTCCGCCGACACCCCCCCGCCTCCCACTGAGCGACTTTTTAGCTGTGATTTGGCCGAGGAAGATCTAAAGTGAAAAATTTTTTGGCCGCGAAAATTTTGCCCGCCGACACCCGCCCCCCTGCCCCCCCCCTCACTGAGCGCCTTTCATCTGTTGATTTGGCGCGAATTATGGCCCGCTGAAAAAATGTTTGGGCCGGCGAAAATGGTTTCCGCCGACACCGACCCTCTCCCAGCGTGAGCGACGTTTTAGGCTGTGAGTGTTGCCGCGAATGTGCCGTGAAAAAAACTTTTGGCCGCCAAAAAATTTGGAGGTCGCGAACGGGCGCGAAAAATATAGTATTCTCTGGACCCCCGGTATAAAATCGTTCCCAGGGCCCTTGCAACGGTATAGATAGTTGGCGAATAGAAAATATGACAAAAAGAGTCTGGAATCTAAACTAAGTCGCAGTGACGTATCTAGAGGGGGCAGAGGGGGCACGTGCCCCGGGCGCCACTTTACAGGGGGCGACAAAAAAAAAAACGCAAAAGAGAGAAAGAGAAAGGGGAGAGAAGGAAGAAAAATTATGATCCTTAAAGATTATGTACCCCTTCCTTCCCAGTCCATGAAGTAAAATGCATTAGAAAAATGGCTTCGTATGGTTAAAATTACGAAAATTTTCTAAAGCTCGGTCGCTACGCTCTCTCGCATATTCGCTTTCAGGATTTCGTAATTTCACACCCCAATATCTATGCAATTGCAAAATCGTGTTTTGAGAGGATGTTCGCAATTTTTACAAAATGGTGATTACAGTTGCCTTGCTTGATATATAAGTCTAATCAACCTCTTTTAAAATACTGCGCCGCAATATATGATAAAATGTATAGAATAGCATTTTGCCAAGGTTCAAGATAAAAAAGAATCTTAATATTTGGTTGCCTAGCTAAATTTCCCGAAAATATTTGCTAATTTTGCGCCTCATTTGAGGAAGTAGTGAAAATCATATATCAATTTCCTGAATTAAAAAAAATATCGCTCGGTTGCAGTGTTCCTTACTGATTTTCCCAAGGATAAAATGCAAAAAAAATGCGTTTTTGATGGTAACAATTGCAAAGACAATTTACCGCTCGGTCGTTCTGCTCCCTCAAGTGTAGACCATACGTTTAAGCGGAGGGAAGCGGGGGGGGGGGGGGCGGTAGTTTCAGTGTTTGCCCCGGGCGCCATAATCCCTAGATATGCTAAGTCGGTCCGGAAGTTAGCAGGTCAGCAAAAAAAGTTTCAGCATGTTGAAATCAATTGCAGTTATCTGCGGAAGGGAGATTTAGTAAATAATACTGCATAGATTCCACATCATAATGCATTTCATGTACATGATCTTCTCATTCCTTTCTCCGATTATATTTTTTTCCAGCAAGGTGTAATGGTCTACCGAAGCAGCAATACGTAGTACCCGCCTCTCGCCTCAAACCAGAACACCTTCTAGTCCATGGCGTTATAGTTGATTGGGACTTGAGTCTAAAGCAGTTTGGTCACCAGTCCATTCGGAGATTATCGTTCAATCGCAAGAATGTCCGCTGAGGAGAAGAAGTTGACTGGTTTGGTATCATCTTTAATACTCATGAAGTACGAATAGTTTCATAGCTTCGTATGCGCACGAGTATGTCATTTTTTCAGAATGGCCTGTACAGTGAGTTTTTCACTTATACTGATAGTCACCGCATGTTGTCTGGATGCCTTGTCGTCCAACGTAAATGTTTGTCACGATGTCTGCAAATGCGAAGCTGGTGGTAACATGAGGTGTAATTACCGAAATCTCAGAGATGTTCCGCAATTCAATGCAAGTAAGATGTCTCTATATCAGCCGAAGAAATTATTCCTCACAAGAAACTACATCTCCGCCATCTCCAACGAGTCATTCGTCAATATACGGTCACTTAAACATTTGAATTTGGATGACAACTACATATGTGACATTGAACACGGTTCCTTATCTATTCTTGAAAAACTTGAACTACTTTCTATTAAAGACAATGTAATAGGTTCATCTCTATTTCCCAAGCTACCTAATTCAGTAAAGTACTTATTTTTGACACAAAATGTTATCAAGTGTTTGAAATATTTATCTGAATTACCAAGTGGGTTAGAAGTTCTAGTTTTGACGACAAACAAAATAGATCAAGTAACTGACCATCAGCTTCCTGCCTCCCTGAAACAATTACATCTAAATAAAAATTGCATCCGGGTACTTTCTGATCAAGTGTTTTCAAATCTCACCCAGCTGGAATGGCTAGATCTGTCAGATAATTGCTTACATCATGTTCCAAATATGGGGTTTTTACCAGTACTTTCAACTGTATATTTTTACCGTAACCACATTGCATCAATTGACATTGGATTCGCCAGAAATGTTCCATCTTTACAAATATTAAACCTGCAGAATTGCAAATTACGAGATCTCCAGTGGGCTTCTGGACTGAATAAATCTAGCATCGTATCACTTCAACTGTCCAACAATAAGTTTCCCATTCAATCTATAATGCAAATGGAAACCTTACATAAACTACAGTATCTCGGACTAGACTTTTGCAATATCAGAAATGTGTCGATTTTTCCCACATTGCAAGTGACCCAACTTTACTTACGGAAAAATGGCGTAGTGTATATATCAGCCGAATTTTTGAACAAATTGCCAAAATTACAGGTTTTGTATTTACTGGAAAACGGCATTAAAGCTCTCACATTTCTCCAGCAACGAAACGTAATAAAACATTTGGATCTGACTGAAAACGACATTTCCCGCATCGATTCCGACACGTTTCAGTTCATGACAGAATTACGGACACTCATTTTAAATGGTAATAATATTATTAAACTGCCACAGATGAAAGGACTTCACGCTCTTGTTGTCATGAACTTAGCAAACAATAAAATTGAGTTTATAGAGGAAAACACTTTTCAAAATATTTCTCTACGAACATTGTTTCTATCCAACAATAATATAAAAACGCTTGTTGGTCTCAATATTAGTAAAGCATTATTTCTTTCTGGCAACATGTTAAATTTTAAATCTACATCATTTACTTTCCCTGCTGAGATACTACTCGCAAGCAACAACATGATGCAAACTATAAAGCAATTTTCACATTTTCCTGAACTGAAAGAATTGGTCATCTGTTGCAGTGAAATAAGAAAGATAGGATTCAATGCTTTTCAGAATGCAAAGAAATTATCCCTCCTTGATTTGAGAGAAAACAAAATAGAATCACTGTTATCTTTTCACAGTATGAATGTGTTACGGTCTCTATATTTACAAAATAATGAAATAGCCCAGATAAATGAACATAATTTGTTGAACTTAGATCTTCGGAAATTATATCTCCAAAACAACATTCTCAGACAAATAGACACTTTTCCATCATTGCCTCATTTACAATCCTTGGATTTATCTCAGAATCAGTTACAAAGTATCAACTCATTAGCTTTTAGAAGATCTGGTGGTTCACTAACCTTACTGGCCATAAAGGGAAATTTTTTAAAGGATATTTCATTTATTTTGCACCTACCTGCTCTGCGCGTTTTAGATGTAAGTGATAACTCCATCGAGTATTTAAACGACACCACGTTTTCGGCATCATTTTTACTGGCGTCATTACAGTTAGCCGATAACAGAATAAAAACATTGCGACCATTTTCTTCACCAAATTTACAGAATTTGTGGAACATCAACTTATCTGGAAATTCATTGACTACGTACGATTTGGATAAAGGAATATTTTCCATTGATATCAGTAGAAATTTCATTACAAACTTGACGTTTACAGAGAAAAGTTTCAAATCGGTTTCATACTTGTCAATATCTGATAACCCAATAAAACACCTAGTGTCTATTTCTACTACAATGATATATCTTCATTATCCACGCGTTGCAGATCTGAAACTCATATGTAACAACGTCAGTTTAAATATTGAGGATATCTTACGGTTTCCTGTAGCCCATGTACTAGCAATGAACAACAATCGTAGAATTATGTCACACCTAACATCCGCAACTACTCCTCTAATTAGATTCCCGTATGTTAGAACAGTGGAATGGAATGGAAATGCTTTGAAAAAAATTCCCGAAATCTATCTTCCGTTAGCCCAGGAACTGTTGTTAAATAACAATCACATAGTGTATTTATCGGAAATTGAGGTTAATATTTATGCTCCGAAACTCCGTGAATTATATCTCATTAACAATTATATTCAGACCATTGATAGCCCTATGCTATCTTCTATGAGTAGATTCTTGAAATTTGCCAGTTTTGAAGGAAACACCGTCCACGATGTAAACATGGAAGCTTTCCAACAATTCCCTCGTTTTTCTAAAGTTAACTTAAACAATAATGATATTTCTGTTATTTCAAACGTGTTTCCGAACACTTGCTACACCATCGAGATGTCTTTAGCCCTCAACCCCTTAATTTGTGACTGTAACTTGAAATGGGTTTCAGAGTATAACTCCAAGTTTATTTGTAAGGACTGCCATTGTACAGCCCCAGAGAGACTAAGGGGAATCAATATTCATGACGTAGAACTGGATGACCTGATATGTCCTCTTCGGATGACCCATCAGTCTACCGGTTGTCTGCTTGATGATACGTCCATACAAATCACGTGCCCTATTACGTCATTCCTTCCACCTCAAATCTCATGGAATGTCAGCAAAATCGAACACCTGATTCAATATTTCATAGAAAACAATACATTAAATTTAATGTTGAATTGCACCGATTCTTCTTACTTCACTTTCTATGTTGGATGCCTTGCTGTGCTTAATTCAGAAGTACTGGATGTTGAGTTACTGATAGAAGTCAAGACTATTCGCCTTTCATTAAATTATAGTGCAAATAAACCCGAACCCAGTGGTTCCGGCGATCAGGAATTATTCGATTCGGGTGATGACGAATCCGTTGGTTCCGGTTCCGGTTTTGGATGGTATCGTTCGAGTGATGACAACGTCCGCTGACTATCAAGGGGATTCCCCGGTGACTTATCGCATAATCGAATGTCAGCAGAGAGTAGTATCGAGGAATACATCCAGTTCAAACTCAATAACCCCGACTTTCGGTGACCTAGTACGAAACCATGCTGGCAATACAAGCCCACCGATCATGCATAGTTACTTAACTATGACAATTTTCCATATGGTAATTTGGGCTATCATTTATGAATAGCTGTAAATACGAGGTGTGGCAAAAAAGAACGAGACTGTGACAGCCAGGTATATGACGCAATACCAATCCAGCAACTGGCCATGCCTCTTTGTTTGACAACATCTCATCAACATTCTGCTAGAATATTGTTCCCTCGTCTCACTCTGTGTCCCTTTCTCCGGCTGTTTTGTACATCCTTGCTTCGTCCTTCATCACGTCACGATAATACAGGTTGCAAAGACGTGGGGCGTGAAATAAATAGATCTGAATTTACTTCGAGGTTTTTCAGAGGCTTATAGAGAAAATGCAAAGTCGGTTTCTTTTTCTAAAAAGCCTTTTTGGAGAAGCTCAAGACTGCGGATTGGAGCGTGCTCAACCCTAGGACGAAGATAACAAGACAGGACCGGATACGAAGGCCAATTTCCTCTTGTGCGGTGAACAAGATCTGTCACGGCATTGAAATGCAAATTATGTTCGCCGATGCAGAGAACTTCAGGAAACAGCCATACAAGTGCTACTGCGCACGCTCACAATTCCCTTCAACTGACCCATAGGTCACTAAAAGTTTCATAATAAATGCAAATCTTATGCATACTATAGCCTATTGACAAAGGATGCTCTCGACAACCTGATAGTTCGGCCAAGCTCTAAGGTAGGCAAGAACAACCTTTGTTTCAAAGGTATGCATGGAATTTGAATATGTTACGAAAACGCTCTATTAATAGACACTTTCATAACGCATTCAAATTTATGGATGTTTCTTTTCTGGAACTTAGTGATGAGATATTTCGTTCATCTGTTCTCTTCGGGGGGACCACTGTCATTACAAGGAGGACACCATGTTTGCACACAAAGACACGGAAATAAAGGGCTTGTTTTCGCAGAAGGGCAATGTATGTATGTAGAGTAAAAAGGGTATCAAAATTAGAAAAAAATAGGGTATACTTGTACAAAAGGGCTTGGGTCAGACTTGATTTGAAAATACCCTTTTTAGGGTATTATGAGATCGAAGAATAATTTCTTGTTTGCGGGTCATTTTGAAAGTCAATGTACGATAATGCCCACCTTGTAGTTGACATTGGCTCCCCGGGATCTGTTTTATAAGAATGCATTTTCAATAACGAATATGCAGTTCGCATACATGAGTTGTTGCTTTGTCCAGCAAACTATCAGGTTGACGAGAGCATCATTTGTATGCTATACACTCATGCTCATAATTATGGAATACTTAAAAAATATTCTAGAAGTTGCAATTTTTCCGTGAACGGTACGTCTGGGATTAATATTTGTTCGCCCCAGGTGAAACAATTATGATCTAAGTATTTCAGGAATTTTGAGCATTTTGTAGCGTCCGACTCGACACTAAAACCTGTGTTTATAAATGGCGGTGTTGGTGTTGTTGCTGAGTCACGTGGTTGTTACGCGCGTTATTAGATTTGTAACAGACACTATTTTGATGTTAATTTAGTCATAAATGATATTACATCAAAATTAATCAGTTTTGTGTGTTATTTTTTTAATTACTTAAATTTAATATCTTTTCATGATTTTTGGTGGATTTTGAAAAAAATTCATGTATAATTGTTATTTCGCTCAAATGTATTTTATTTTGTACTTAAGTCATCTCATGGAATCCAAAGTTGCTTCACATACTGCGTTTTTGGTGAAATAAACACTTAACTTGAAAATTTTGGACGATATAGGAGAAAGAACTTAAGTATCAACAAAATATTCCATAATTATGAGCAGGAGTGTAGTATGCATAAGATTTGCATTTATTATGAAACTTCTAGTGACCTAGGGGTCAGTTGAAGGGAATCGGGAGCGTGCGCAGTAGCACTTGTATGGCTGTTTCCCGAAGTTCTCTGCATCGGCGAACATAAATTGCATTTTAATGCCGTGACAGATCTTGTTCACCGCACAAGAAGAAAATTGACCTTCGGTTCCGATCCTGTCTTGTTATCTTCGTCCTAGCTCAACCGAACCAGGAATTCAAATTGACCCTACGTTCACTGTTTGTGCCACCGGTAGTATAGTTACGGGCGTACGAGGCAGGGATGTTCCAAACAACACGATTAAAACATTTAAATTGACAACTATATATACTACAAAATACTCAATTACGTTGTCAGCTATTATGCTAGTGAATGGCCTGTACTGATGAACTATTGTATTTATTCTTGGTGTCTATATACATACATATCTAATTAAATAATTTAAGCTAAACTCACTTGTAGCGTACTTTCTTATAAGATGATTGGTAAGAAAGCATTGGAAGTCATGAGGACGTGAAAAGGACGTTGATAACTGCGCTGCTAATAGAATGGTGCTGTTGTAGTCATGGTGGCAGCAGCGGTGATGATGAGGAGGACGGTAGTGGTGGTATGGTGGTGGTGGTGGTGGTGGTGGTGGGTGGGGGGTGGTAGTGGTGGTGGTGGTGGTTGTATTGGTAATAGTGGTAGTGGTGGTGATGACATTGGTGGTGGTAGTGGTAGTAGTTGTAGTGGTGGTGATGACAGTGGTGGTGGTGATGACAGTGGTAGTGGTGGTGTTGGTGTTGTTGGTGGTGGTGGCATGGTGGTAATGGGGGTGTTTGTGGTGGTTGTATTGGTAATAGTGGTAGTGGTGGTGATGACATTGGTGGTGGTAGTGGTAGTAGTTGTAGTGGTGGTGATGACAGTGGTGGTGTTGTTGTTGGTGGTGGCATGATGGTAATGGGGGTGGTGGTGGTGGTTGTATTGGTAATAGTGGTGATGACAGTGGTGGTGGTGGTAGTGGTAGTAGTTGTAGTGGTGGTGATGACAGTGGTGATGACAGTGGTGATGGTGGTGGTGGTGGTGGTGGTAATAGTTATAGTGATGATGATGATGATGATGTTTAGTAGTAGTAGTAGTAGTAGTAGTAGAAGTAGTAGTAGTAGTAGTAGTAGTAGTAATAGTACTTGTAGTAGATTTCTTTCATTGGCTGCCTGCGTGGGGCCTGGTAGCCTCAAATGCTAGAGCTCCTGTGAGTTACCGTCAGTGAATGGGGGCAGCAAGAGGCTATACGAAGTCTCACTCGGTGGAGTTTAGTCTGCAGGCACAGACTCTATTTTGGCACTAAAATGCTACTGCGCCTTGAACCAAGACTGATTTTATTATCTCTTTCTGTGCCGTAGCAGCTATAACACAGGGTCTATGGAGGAAATATTCTGCAGCACAGATTGTTCAGACCCTGATTTGCGTAGCACAACGGACAAGGTTTATACCTGTAAAGTACAGTAGGTGGAGCTGGGAGTTATGTTGGGTGGTGGGGTGGTGCTGGGCTTAATTCCGTAGTGTTTTAAATATATTATTTTTCATCGAATATACAATGTATACAGCACCTTGGTCTCTCCTTCGAGTGAATATTTTAGTGTAGCGGCCAACCCTTAAAAAGTGTTCTAGTTTTCGAGTAACCCCTCCCCACCGTAGAACAAAACACAACCTCTTTTGTTCGAAGGATAATTATATGGGATTTACGAAAATGATGGTTGTGGTCAAAAAATTGGTGGCAGGGGTGTTTTTGACCACAAAACCGCATTTTTGTGAAGAAATTCATGATTTTTCTATTTTTATGCCAAAACTATATAATTTGATGTGAGAGTGCAATTTTTGTGATGGATCTGTATTTCTCACATTGTCTGAAAACTCCGGATGGTATTTGTTATTGTAAACAATGTAACTAAAGGGGTGTTTTTGCGGGAAAAGTTCATTTTTTTTTGCTAAAAATGAAGAAAAATTGCAATTTTTCGTTAAAAAGGGGGACCACAACCCCCCTGATGTTTTGGCTTTTGTATAAATTAGTATTTAAAAAACTGTGGACACCGTTTCTAAACGTGTTGGTAGTAGTTTTAACACAAAAACGTAATCCGATGTATTTTTCCCACAATAAAATGCAATTTTGGTCAAAAATTGAGAAAATTCATAAAAACTACATTTTTGCCCAATATCTGAAAATATTTCGTATATTCTTGTTACTTTTTGGTTTATCTATATCAATAGAGATAAGATTTAAGAAAATGATGATTGTTGTCAACAATTTTTCGTGGCAGGGGTGTTTTGAGGCCAAAAAAATGATTTTTCTATTTTCATACCCAAACCGTACAATTTGATGTGAATGTGCAATTTTTGTTATGAATCTACATTTCTTACATTGTCTGACGAGTCGGGATGGTAGGTATTGTTGTAAACAATGCAAATAAAAGGGTATTTAGGGTCCGCGGGAATTCCTTATTTGGCAATAAAATAAGAAAAATGTGAATTTTCTTCAAAAAGAGGGTCCAATTCCCCGAGATTTGTTTACCGTAGCGATATATTTTGTATGGATCGATATTTGATGACTAGTGGGCACAGTTTCTAAACCTATTGGCAATCATTTTAAAATTAAGAATTAATCTGGGGTTCTTTTACCTCAAAACTAGGCAATTTTGGTCAAAAATTTGAGAACATCGATATTTTTGCCCATCATTGTGAGATATTTAGCATATTCTTGTTACTTTTCAATTTATTGATATCATAAGTGTTACAAAGAAAACCCACCCCTTTAGTTACATTGTTAACAATAACAAATACCATCCGGAGTTTTCAGACAATATAAGAAAGACAGATCCATCCAAAGAAAATGCACTCTCACATCAAATTAAACAGTTTTGGCATGAAAATAGAAAAATCATGATTTTTGTCCCCAAAATGCGGTTTTTGGGTAAAAAAACACCCCTGCCACCAAATTTTTTGACCACAACCATCATTTTCGTAAATCTCATATAATTATCCTTCGAAGAAAACTGGTTGTGTTTTGATCTACGGTGGGGAGGGGTTCCCGACCAAAATGAGGTCCTGGCCACTACACTATTTGCACAATACACCTACACTTTATTATTATGAACTTCAATTCTCACAAGAAAGACACTAGCGACTTGAAAATATTTATTGATGGTCATGCTCTACAGAATGTTAGGACAACTACATTTTTAGGTATTAGTATTGATGATGATTTGAAATGGAAGACCCACGTGAATGAAATTTTGCTTAAAATTTCCAAAATCATTGGAGTTATGAGTAAATTGAAAAATTTCTTTCCAAAATCTATCCTTTTAACAATATACAACTCTTTCATTCTTCCGTACTGGTCATACAATATCATAGTGTGGTGCCTGTAGTAAATATTTATTAGAGCATATCAATTTGTTACAGAAAAGAGCAGCAGCTGTACGGGTCATCTCCAAGTCATCATAATAACAGTCATACAAAGCTTTTGTTTTACAATTTGAATATATTACCAATATATTTACTTTATGATTATCAAGTCATCTGTTCCATGCATTCCTATAATAACAACATGTTACCAGAAACATTTAATGATATTTTTGCGCAAAATAAGTCAATTCGTAATTACAATACTATAGATCTGCAAATGATTTTCGTGTGCAGTATGGAAGGAAATCTTTTACAAATTCTAATTTCATGTGCAGAGCACCTAAATTGTGGAATATGCTACATTTTAATATCAAACAATGCAATGGTGTGAAAAGTTTTAAAACTAAGCTGAAGAAATATTTTCTAGAAAAGTTTGATGTTTTACGTCCCCCTTGTGTGTGTAATGTGTGTCTTCTTGCGATTTGTAATGTTATTTACCTGTTACATTTTTTTTTCTATTCTGAAGGGATCTTCAAATTATAAGTTACCTTATTACTTTGCGAAGATCCATACATTCTCCATTATTTTTATCATTAGCTATTGTTATCGTTATTTATTATATTGTACATGTCTTGATCTTTTTATCATGGAAGTAGAAAATAAAACAATTCAATTCAAGTATTATTATTATTATTATTATTATTATTATTATTATTATTATTATTATTATTATTATTATTATTATTATTATTATTATTATTATTATTATCATTATTATAATTATTATTATTATTATATGATAATGATGATGATGATGAGCTTTGTTTTTTTAAACTTAAAGAGTGTAGACCAGTCTTCTCATTATTCATCGTTATTATGTTATCTTTATTCCCACCTAAAAAAGTCATGGTATATACTTAATAACGTTGGCGAAAAAAATACATTTAAACATTTACAGACAAAATATTTATATACTATAAAATACACCTCGTCTGATAAAAGCTAAAAGGTGTTAACCTCCTGCCCAGAAAAAGCCATGAAAAGAGACAGTGATTTTCCTTTGCTGAAAACCTGTAATTCCGTTTTAACTTGATCTTAAAATGGAAATTCTGTTTTGTCATAGAAAATATACACATCAAAAACATGAATTCCATGAATTTTCACTTGAAAAGTAAACAGCTGAAGCGGATTTTCCGTTCCCGCCATTTACCGGTAAACGGAAAATCACTATCCCTACATGATGAGGGCGCTCTCGTTGAACAATGTCCAGAGCCGTATGTGTACATACGAGATTCTGTTAATACATTCCAACATTATGCCAACAGATTCAAAATGAAGATGAAAAATTTATATATTATTTTGCAATGCAAAGAATAAGAAATAATGATTACTGAAAACAAAAAGTGAAATCAGTGCCCCCAGGCTCCCGGCAGGACCTGAGCCAACGTAAAGGCGTTTAAAGGCAGGGGACCTCTTTTGCATGCCTAAAAATTAACATTGTCTAAATACAATGGCATACAATGGCATTTAGAAGAAAATGCCATCTGGGAACGCGTAGCAAAATATAGGAGCTGGAAACTCAGTTTCAGTGGAATTATAGTGTCCGTTAGACTCTTATTTGAATTTTTTTTTCCTCAGGGGGAAAAAAACCTACCATAGAACGTACACTAAACGGCTATTGTTTTTCTTTCACATTTTTAAAAATCTAGGTAATTACTGGCCCCCGGATTTCACAGACATGCCCTTCATCAATAGCCTAGGGGCATGGGTAAACTTTTCCTGGTCTGCGGGGATGTTTGCAAATGAGATTCACTGCCTTTAAGAACACCAACTACTCGTTAATATTCCCTGATTGAAAATATACTCAAACTAGACTGTATCAGAGAAAAAAACCTGAAACTCTACTGTTAGCAACTGAACCATTTTGATAAAAAATGGCATGAAATGGCAAAAATCGGTACACACACACACACACACACACACACACACACACACACACACACACACACACACACACACACACACACACACACACACACACACACACACACACACACACACACACACACACACACACACACACACACACACACACACACACACACACACACACACACACACACACACACTACTATACTATACGTATACACGTACTACCGCCATTTACCGGTAAACGGAAAATCACTATCCCTACATGATGAGGGCGCTCTCGTTGAACAATGTCCAGAGCCGTATGTGTACATACGAGATTCTGTTAATACATTCAACATATATAGCCAACAGATTCAAAATGAAGATGAAAAATTTATATATATATTTGCAATGCAAAGAATAAGAAATAATGATTACTGAAAACAAAAAGTGAAATCAGTGCCCCCAGGCTCCCGCAGGACCTGAGCCAACGTAAAGGCGTTTAAAGCAGGGGATCTTTTTGCATGCCTAAAAATTAACATTGTCTAAATACAATGCATACAATGGCATTTAGAAGAAAATGCCATCTAGGAACGCGTAGCAAAATATAGGAGCTGGAAACTCAGTTTCAGTGCAATTATAGTGGCCTTAGACTCTTATTTGATTTTTTTTCTCAGGGGGAAAAAAACTACCATAGAACGTACACTAAACGGCTATTGTTTTTCTTTCACATTTTTAAAAATCTAGGTAATTACTGGCCCCGGATTTCACAGACATGCCCTTCATCAATAAGCCTAGGGCATGGGTAAACTTTTCCTGGTCTGCGGGGATGTTTGCAAATGAGATTCACTGCCTTAAGAACACCAACTACTCGTTAATATTCCCTGATTGAAAATATACTCAAACTAGACGTATCAGAGAAAAAAACCTGAAACTCTACTGTTAGCAACTGAACCATTTTGATAAAAAATGGCATGAAATGGCCAAAAAATCCGGTACA
>JZLH01S0604646.1:43649-61412 GCA_001188425.1 Eucidaris tribuloides | reverse complement strand
CCCCCCCCCCCCCGGACTATTAGGGCTAAAGCTACAGGCTAACATTGAACACAGTGAAAAAAATGTGAGCTACATAATCCTCCATGCTCCAAGTGTCTTTGATAAGGTCTAAAAATGAAGCCCTGAAAAAAATTGTATTTCAAATTTATTACTTAGTGCTTAAAAACAGTGAAAATCTACAAGTTGACCGGACTTACCTGCCCACTTCCTCCCATAGACTTACTGTGTGTAGATCTAGGGTATTTTGTACTCCACCCAAGCACAAATTGTTTTTTTCATTCATATCTTGCCAGTGGCAGCATAAATTTCCAAACTTTTGTATTCTAGGGTGTTTATTTGTCCATTCAAACACTACTATGTAGCTCAGATAGCAAAGTTCGACAATTTTTTAACTTCAAGCTCCACAATATTAGCCTGTGTCTCTACCATTTTTCAAGAAACTAACCTGTTTCATAAAACTGTTCATAAGTTACGAACGACTTTACGCACGATTGGTGATACCTTCCTGTGCTATATGTAAATGAATGAGAATCTGATTTCCACCCAAGAACATGTTCCCATCGTGCGTAAAGTCGTTCGTAACTTACGAACAGCTTTATGAAACATCCCCGGGTATCATAACTTTAACCTAACATGAACAATGAAAATGGTACTGCAATTAACATAACTACACCCAAACAACATAGTTTCATTTGTGGTCATATCGATGAGACACTGTTTTTGTACTACACATGTGAATATGTACCACATATAGCATGAATTTACATTTGCCAGCCACTCAATCAACCGGGTGTGTAAATGAATAAATACTCCCAAACGGTGTAGATTTGGACTAAATCACAACTTTACATGGTGACATTTGCTTTCATTCCTAAGTACATGAAATGTGACTTAAAGACACTGTATAACACTGTGGAAGCCCCATTTACCAAAAAACTAAAGTCAAACTTTTATATTTGACTTATGTGATAGTGATGGAATGGATAAATAAGCACCCTAGATAGACAACACTTTAGATAGTTATGCTGTCAGTAGCAAAATATGTACAGTTAAATATTGGTTAGTGAATTGATGTCCTGGGGACAGAATTTCTATAAGACAATATGTACCACATATAGCATGCATTTAAATTTGCCAGCCACTCAATCAACCAGGTGTGTAAATGAATAATTCAGGGTTCGAAATTAACGGTAGCCCGCTAGCCAATGGCTAGCAAAAATCATGGCGGACTAGCCAAAATCTATATTTAGTAGTCCGTGTGGCTAGCTAAAATATTACTTAAGTGTCGCACCGAATGTTGCATGATTTTATGTAACAATGAATGAACTCAAAATCTTGATGTTTATTCGAACAAAATACGAACAAAATAACAGACTCCTGGCCCGAAATCTGTACCTCGGCGCGGCCCCGCTAGCAAGCCACTATCAGATTCACCATGGATCCTACTACTAGAGAGGATCCATGGATTCACTAATCATTGCGCGGGTTTATGTACCGAAGTCAAACTAGTTGGGAGTTTACGTACATGGCCGTGTACGAAGCTAACACGATTTTCGCCGCAGAGGGCGTTGTCCAGAAACTCACTCGAGCTAGCTAGTTCCGATCTATCTATCGCTGGATATTTTTGGAGCGGTGTCGCCACAGTGTGGGATAGGCGCATATAGGCCGATGTATGGGAGGAAATTTATTTTAAAACAGATTGTGCTCCGTGTTTCATGAGTCAGGCAATCCAATGATAGTGGTAAGTACGTTTTAAAAATCATTTTTTACTTCATGTATAATGCTAGTCCCCTGATAGTCCCACGTATGCAGTATCTATGTTTTGACGGAGTATGTCATGTCTGTGGTCCACACTGTCACACTGGCGGCAAGTCGGATGTCGTGACTAGGTTAGTCGCCGACTCCGATTTCAGTGACTTGGTTGGCACTGCCAACAGACACACAAACTATCAATATTGTTGAAACAATGTTACTACTTTGAACAAATATATATATCTAATTTCCTTTATTTTATTAATTTCTAAAAACTGAATGAAAGAGGGTGGACCTCGTATGGAAACAGACAAAGAGACACACACAAATGAGTTGAAATAAATACATGTATCAATGATTAATCTTCTTTGTCTTCTTCTCTCTTTTTATTTCCTTTTCTTTTCTTCTTCCCCTTCTCTTCTCCTCCCTTCTCTTCCTCCTCCCCTCCTCCTCCTCTTCCTCCTGCTCCCTTTCTTTTTCTTTTTCCTTTTTTCCTTTCTTCCCCTTCCTCTTCCTTTTTTCTTTTTCTTCTTCTCCTCCTTTTTTCTTTCCCCCTCCCCTCTTCTTCTTCTTCTTTTTCTTCTTCTCCTCCTCCTCCTTTTCTTCCTTTTTCTTTTCTTCCCCTTCCCCTCCCTCCTTCTTCTTCCCTTCCCTTCTTCCTCTTCGTCTTCCCTTCCCTTCTCTTCCTCTCCCCCTCTTCTCTCCTCCTCCTCTTCTTCTCCTTTTTCCTTTCTTCCTTCCCTTCCTCTTCCTTCTTCTTTCTTTCTTCTTCTTCTTCTCTTCCTATTTTCTTTTCTTTTTCTTTTCTTCCGTTCCCTTCCTCCTCTTCTTCCTCTTCTTTTCCTTCTTCTTCTTTTTTTTTTCTTTCCTCCTCCTCCTCCTATCCGTCTCTTCTTTCATTTTTTTCTTTCTTCCCCTTCCCCTCCCTCTTCTTCTTTCCCTTTCCCCTTCTTCCTCTTTTCTTCCCCTTCCCTTCTCTTCCTCTTCCCCCTCCTCTTCCTCCTCTTCTCCTCCTCTTGCTCCTCCTGTTTCTTTCCTTTCTTCCCTTCCCTTCCTCTTTCTCTTTTCTTCTTCTTCTCCTCTTTTTTCTTTTTTCCCTTCCCCCTTCCTCTCTTCTTCCCTTCCTTCTTCCTCTTCTTCTCTTCCCTTCTTCCTCTTCTTTTTCCCCTTCCTCCTCTTTTCTTCTTCTTCTCTCCTTCTTCCTCCTCTCCTCCTCCTCTTTCCTTTCTTTTCTAAACTAAACTTCTTTTCTTTTTTCTCCTTTTTCTTTTCTTTCTTCTCTTCTTTTCTCTTCACTCCTCTTTCTTTCTTTTCCTTTCCTTCTCCTCCCCCTTCTTCTCCTTCTGTCCATCAACTTATCTCTCTAAAAAACATGCTGTTAATTGCCTCGTGCTCATAATTTTGATGAAGATACCAACACGAACCCGTGACCCTGAACTGGTTCTGAGTTCGAGGCCTGAGCCTTGTTACATCATGGACCGGGGTGGGGAAGGGGGGAGGGGGATAGCCTGGTGGCCAATGGCTATTGCCAGTTGATTACATGTACATTTACATTACTCTTTTCGAAATTAAACATGTGTATTCAAAACAGGCGGACTAGGCAATTTTTGGGTGGGCTAGCCAGAATTCTGGCGGACTACCTAAAATTTCGGCTAACTAGTCCGTCTGGCTAGTTAAAAAAAAGTTAAGCGCGACCCCTGGAATAATACTCCAAACGGTGTAGATTTGGACTAAATCACAACTTTACATGGTGACATTTTGCTTTCATTCCTAAGTACATGAAATGTGACTTAAAGACACTGTATAACACTGTGGAAGCCCCATTTACCAAAAAACTTAAGTCAAACTTTTATATTTGACTTATGTGATAGTGATGGAATGGATAAATAAGCACCCTAGATAGACAACACTTCAGAAAGTTATGCTGTCAGTCGCAAAATATGTACAGTTAAATATTGGTTAGTGAATTGATGTCCTGGGGACAGAATGTCTATAAGACAGTAGTCTGTGGGGGAAAACTGGAATAGTTGCTCATTGATTTAAACTTTTTTAAAGTACTTAATGGTTTTTGAATGGATTTGAACTGCAATTTTTTCAGGGCCTTCTAGACCTTATCAGAGAAACTACAAGCATGGAGGATCACGCAGCTCAGACTTTCCAAACTGAAACCATTGTTCAACATTTGCTAACATGTTTAGTATCAATCCTGTAAAACTGCACAGGGCTAGCCCTTAAATTTTTTTTCTGGTGGCCAGCCGGGCCACCCTAGTATGATTTTTTTTTTCAATTTCAGGTGGCCAAAATGTTGCATTAAAAAACTTTATGCACACCATCCCATGAAGTATCGTGATTGCCCCGCACATTTAGGAAGATATCGAGTGAGTGCACTGGAAAAGGGTGAACCCTGCACTTGTGCGCCGTGTTTATTTTTTAGCGCAAATGGAATAAAATTGTGTGCTAGCTATCACGTTTGCATACTTTGAAGAACTCGTTCAGGTCATAATTTTTTCAAGCTACAAATCGTGCGATAATTCCTAGTGGCCAGCTGGGCCACTTGATATGGCTTATTTTCAATTTTTAGGTGGCCCGATGGGATTTTTAGTGGCAAATGGCACCCGGGCCACCGCTAATTTTGAGCCCTGCTGCAATATCATAAAAATACAGTCAACCTTGCATAAGATGATTGTGTGGGGATTGCTGAAAGAACTTCCATTAACACGTTGCCTGTGAGATTCTGTAACTGCCATAGAGTTAATACATGGGAAGTCTGGTTCCCGTAGCCAATGGGTTTAGAAAAAACTGGTCATGAAACAAAAGGACCAAATAAAGGGGGGGGGGTGGGGAGAACTTGTTTAAAATTTAAATTTGGATACATTTTCCACATACTCGAGTTTGATTTTGACAAGGTTGACTTTCATTTATCCGCATTAATATAATCCCCAAAATGGGCATTTTTGTCCTCTGTCAATCAGTGGACAAACATGGAAGTTTGAACAATAACAAAGACACCTATTTAAATTGGCCACAAAGATTTTTTTGTGTTTACATTAATACAATTATACACGACCCATTCATAATATTGTCCATTTGGTATACAGCCAATACATGTTGTCAACCAACCCAAGATAAAATTTGCATAAATATGCTCAGTTGATTAATGATTTTTACTGTGAAGTCTAACAAGATGGCCTTTCATACCAACATTTAATGGAAAAGTCACACACCCTCAATGTTATCTTCCGATCGTCAAGGGTAACTTCTCAAATCTTCACTGCATCTTTTCTGCGACGTACGCTTGCAACCTTTTCATACCAAAGAGTTCATGGAGACATCATAGACACACTACCGCGATGTTACCCTCAGTGTGTAAGGGGTATTAGATGTTACCAACCGATCTCTAAGCGTAGTAAGCGGATTACAGTTTCTATCTTTAAATGGGACTTCCTTTGAAATTACCTACACTAGATGTCCTGTCAGACAAAACAGTTCACAGAGACATCCTAGAGAATCTTGCAGGAGGCTAGTCCTGGTCTGAAAGGGAAATAAATGACAAGCTCACGGTGACATAGACATATCAAACACTTCAAGATCTTGGAATGCCGCATGGAATACTTCTCCAGATGATCATGATACTAGAGACTTGACTTGGTCGGGCGATCTCTTCACAATAGAGCTGGGATCCTTGTAAGCATTGGCAGGTAAATTAATTGCTGTGTACAGCAGTTCGTAGGCACCACAAATTAGTTCTGTTGATCTTTTCTGAATCTTCTCCCTGACAAAGACAAAGAGAAAGAAAAACACATTTGATACAATTGACCTGTTGCATCTGAAATTCTGTAATTCTGATAGAGTTAATGCATGGTACATCTGGTTCCAGTAGCCAACATGTTAAAAAAAAATGAACAAATTCAGTCATAAATAGGATATTTTGGCCCTTATTCACTGTGCCTGTTGTCTGGCAGAAGGGCCCTAGCATATGTTCCCAGCAGAATGGCGTTAACAGTAAATTTTCTCTAATTTGAGAAAGATTGCCTTATTTGCTATTTGCACTTAAAGTGATGGGCTAACATTGTGGAGCTTCAATATATCTGAGGTACATAGCAGTGTTTGAATGGACAAATAAACACCGTTGAATACGAAAGTTTGGAAATTTATGCTACCACTTGCAAGTTATGCGTGAATAAACAAATAAAACTCGGGGCGAGTTTTAATAGCCTATGTGTACACACAGTAAGTCTATGGGAAGAAATACGCAAGTGAATCTGGTCAACTTACGATTTTCACTTTTTTTAGAGCACTAAATAATCATTTTGAAATACAATTTTTTCAGGGCTTCATTTTTAGACCTTATGAAAGACACTGATAGCATGGGGAATCATGTAGCTCACATTTTTTTAACTATGGTAAATGTTAGCCAGTGGCTTTAACAGACTGACAGAATGATAAAAAATATCACACAACTTTCATTTTATGTGAAAAGCTAATGGTTTTCAAGTTGGAGACAATCTAGTGTTAAGGCCCTTCAGCCGAGAACATATGCTCGGGCCCTTCTGACGGACAACCGACAACTGGTCAATTTACATGTACACATCAAAATTTAAATGGGATCTTCTAATCCTTTGGACTCATCCCCAAATTTAGTTTAAGGCCAAATGTCGACGCCTCTCCTGCTTCCAACAGAAATAAAGACATCACAGTCTCATTCAAATGCAGTAGAAAAGAGACTTTTTTTAAACTCTTTTTTTTTAAAGACCAGAACATTGCCTTCATCTTTGGAGCTTGAACCAATTAAAGTGCGTCTCAAAATTACTGTGCAAGTGAAACCGCCTCTTGGCAATTAGAAAATACTCTGTGACATTATGCTCACATCAATGTCAAGTGCATAGTCTTAGCTTACAAATACTCTTAGTTTTGTTCAATTTGCTTGTTTTAATCTTGAGATACGTACATTTAAAAACGAAAGGGTAAAATCACAATTGTGCCACTTTCATTACAGTCCCTAGTAAAAATGGTACAATTGTGATTTCACCCTTTTGTTGTTTACAACATATCTGTAGATTAAAACAAGTAAGTTGAACAGAACAATTGATATTTGAATGGTAGGACTATGCCCTTAACCTTGATGTAAGCATCATGTCACAACAGTACTTCTAAATTCCAAAGGGGGCGATTTTAATTGCACAATTTTTCAGACATGCAGCAGCACATCTCAAACAAACTAGTGTACAATTGAGAAGCACCATGTTTGATAATTAGAAAATACTGCTGTGACACATGCTTACGTCAACATCAAGGGCAAAGTAGGCCCCTATCAGCTTTCAAATTCAAATGCTGTTTGTTTTGTTCAATTTGCTTGTTTTAATCTCCAGATGTTTCATTAACAACAAAAGGGTAAATCACAATTTACGGGAAGGGGGGCTAGTATTATCATTGACTGTAGTAAAAGTGGCACATTTGTGATTTTACCCATTCGTCGTTAAAAACATTATTTCAGGATTAAAACAAGCAAACTGAACAAAACAAACAGCATTTGAAAGCTGAGACTTTGCCCTTGACATTGACGTAACCACCATGTTACCACAGTATTCTATAAGTGCCACATAGGGCGTTTTTCACTCGCACAATTTTTTTTGAGATGCAATGTATATGGTTCAAGGCTGAAGCTTACAAGTTATGTCTGGTGTTTGGCATATTGACCCGTTGGAGACAATTTCATTTCACTTTAACACGCATTTTCCATAGACCCCAACACGAGTTAACTCGTACTTAGTCTGCAACGGGTTAAATAAATACAACTAAAGCTTAACAATGGGATGACACTGCCAACTTCTTTCAATGCTGGAAGGCAACCAGTTTTCCCTTTTTTTAAAAAAATGAGCCAAGTCTTTTAAAATCTCACCACATACATTGGATATTAATTTTAACTTTCATCATACATATGTTTTGTTAAAATGTATTCATTTACAATTAAGTCTCAGTGCAAAAACACTCAGTACAGGTAATGAGCTGTACACAAGGAGCATTATTATTTACCTTTGTGTTTTTTTATATTTTTTCTATCAATTTTTTCTTATTGATCAAGAATTCTACACAATGCCCTGCAAGTGACTGCAGTACAAATTCATAGCTGCAAACATGTCTCAGTAAAAAAGAAATAACAGCCCTGTTGGAAACTAGTAACAGTACCTTTTATACAGAAGTACATTCCCCTTTTTAACAAAATTAGTAATCTTCAGTTTATCACAACCACCCAAAACTAAAAGCCAAGGAATGTATTTTAAATTGAATTGCTTTGCACGAGAGCACATCATTTGATGAATGTGTTTTTTTTTTATTTATCATCATTAAAGGCAGTGGATCTCATTTGCAAGCATTCCCGCAGACCAGGAAAAGATGACCCATGCCCTTAGGCTATTGATGAAGGGAATCTGGGGGTCAGTGATTGCCTAGAATTTGAAAAATGCAAAAGAAAACAATAGCCGTTTAGTGTACGTTGATGGCAGGAAGTTTTTTCTCATGAGAAAAAATTCAAATCTGCGTCTAACGGTCACTATAATTTCACTAAAACTGAGTTTCGAGCTCCTATATTTTGCTAAAGGTTCCCAGATGGCATTTTCTTCTAAAGCCATTGTATTTACACAACGTTAAGTTTTAGGCATGCAAAAGAGATCCCCTGCCTTTAAATACCTCATGTGTCTAAAGGCAGTGGATCTCATTTGCAAACATCCCTGCAGACCAGGAAAAGATAACCCATGCCCTTAGGCTATTGATGAAGGGCATGTCTGTGAAATCTGGGGGTCAGTGATTGCCTAGAATTTGAAAAATGCAAACGAAAACAATAGCCGTTTAGTGTACGTTCTATAGTAGGATTTTTTTTCTCTTAAGAAAAAAATTCAAATCTGCGTCTAACGGTTACTATATTTCCACTAAAACTGAGTTTCTAGCTCCTATATTTTGCTAAAGGTTCCCAGATGGCATTTTCTTCTAAATGCCATTGTATTTACACAATGTTAATTTTTAGGCATGCCAAAAGAGATCCACTGGCTCTAATGTTTGCTACCTGTGTGGTTTCTGCTCTTTAATTGTTTGGGCTGCTGACCCAGTTTGAGAGTTGAAATCTACAATTTAAGCTGTCAACAAGTTGGAATGTTCACCTGGTGAGCTTTACTAATAATATGTTAAACATTTACCTTGCTGAACAGGTGTTGACATAAATTAAAACTATGAAATGTACAATTTCTACTGTCAACAAGTTGGAATGTCCATCTGATGACCTCTACTACAATAAGAACGTTGTTAAATATTAACCTGCCTGAACAGGTGTTGATAAGAACTGAAGCTACGAAATGTACAAGTAACTATTTGTACATGTGAGATTTACACCTGGTTTAAATTCTGCATATCGGTATAGAATGATTTTAATAAACAATTCTGAATGGTTGTTGATATAACTTAAATTCGGAAACAAATGTGTACAAATTTTCCAAAATCTCTGACTCTCCCCTCTTTGACCGATTTTCTCTTGTTAATCTGGACTCCTGCTGAAGATGCACTTCTCCTGCTTTGGAATAAATTTGTTGGATAAAATATTCCCAACATAAGGCTTAGATTGCACCAGGACCTTAAATGTTAGACAATACCTTTAACACTTGCCACACTGATGCCCACTTGAAGTACTCTAGGTGTCACAATCATTGTGTGTACGGTACCATAAATTCAGAATGCCTGCTCTAAACATCGCACAATTTTTTGACTTGGAAAAATTGACAATTTAATCCTTTTCAACCCCATTATTTCAAAAGGCTGATAAAGACAACAACATATACACAGCCCAAGAATCATGTTTTCAGAAACTCACCTTATTGCTGTGCTGTGGAGCAGCTTGGTTTGTGGAAGCGTGAAGCTGTCGGGTGAACCGAGATAGGAGTCAAACCGATTCTAGGGTAAAACAAATCAATCAGATATAAACTACATCAATTCGACTACATGTGCATGTAGTTTATGGATATGCAATATGCATACTTATAAACTGTGGGTATGTATTCAGGGCTTGACCTCAACTTTTTTTTTTCAGGAGCTAGAAGGGCTCCTCAGGGACTTTTTTTAGGGAGCCAAATTAATTTGGGGGAACTTTAATAATTATGTTAGTGCCGTAGATGCAGCGAATTGTACAATATGTTTGCAACACTGTTGCGATAAAATTCATATTCATTGGGGATCTAAGTTTGTCATTTTTGGTTGGAAAACCACGTCAAATTGACTTGGGAAATGTGTGAAGAGTAAACTGTTGCATTGAAATGTCATGCAGAAAAGAATATCACCCCAATATTTTCAGGTAAGAAAGGCAATGTTTCCATTCCAATTGAGCCTTACAATAAAAACTTAAGGAGCCAGCCGGGCTCTTTTCATACATATCTAAGAAACCCCTAGTGATTCTGGGATGCCAATGGTCCGCGGACCCGTTAAATTTGAGCCCTGGTATTACGTGGCAGTGGTGAAAGTTTTGCTAATTTGATACTGGAAGGCTTTATTGAAGGCACAAGATCAAAGGGAAGACAGAGAATGAAATGGAGTGATGACACCAAGACGTGGACATCTGCAACATCATATGAGGATGCCAAGAGAACAGCAGAAGACAGAGTAAAATGGAGAGATATGGTGGCCAACCTTCATCTCAAAGAGGGCACATGATGATGAATATGCATCTGCCCAATATCTAACAGGCTAAACTGGCTCACTCATATTATGATCACAATCCACTCAAACACCAAATTAGTGTACAAGTTGAGTACAATTTAGACCCTTGACTTTGACCTTTGATACCTTTGTCTCTACAAACAAAAACTCTTCTTCTTTTTTGCACCTAACCACCAAACTATAGCAATAATGATAATGAGCATTCCTAACTGAAGTTATAGGCAGGAAAATGCATTTTGGAACAAACTTTGACCTTTGATCAATTGAATCCACACTCTTATCATTTCATCCTTGGTCCAGGTTTAGTTAAAATCCCTCCAGTATTGCTTTGGTAATTTTATTCACAAGGAAGTGCGTAAACACAAGAATATATGGAAAAACAACTCCAAAACTTAAATGCCTCCAGCTCCCTTACAGGACAGAGGCATAAAAGAATATTGAGAAAAAAGCAAATAACTTCTTTGCCTGCAATTAAAGTGAATTGTTTATTTTTACTACCAAAGATATGGAAAGTTTCTGGACTGTTCAACACATGTTCAATATTTATCACTGAACCAACTAAGTTGACACATAATAATCATTCCTCCAGGTGAAGTAATATTCAGAGAATTTGTGATTAAGTGTGTTATAATAAAACCTGTGTTTTAAAGCATCATTACACATGAAATGTGGGCATGTGTACAGGGTTGATATATACAAGCAAAAGTCATTAGAAAATTGATGTTACTATTCTAAGCTAACCAATTTCAAATTTCAAAAATTTTAAATCAAATATTTTATTGCACAATGAAAATTGGAGTTTCATTGAAGTCTACAATTCTCAGCACCTCTCACAAAAATGTGCACATATCCAAGATTTTTTCCCAATAAACAAAACAAATTGAACAAATGAACTGCAAACAAATGGACTTGATTTGAACTTACAATACCGTCTCTGATGGAGCTGAAATCCATGCCATGAACAGATGAAAGTGGACCCTGAGGAAAATAAGAAAAATGAGCTTCTAAGACCATCTAAGATCATATGCTCACTTTAACACAAATAGATGAGACAGACTGTATTATATGTAACAATTATCTTGATTTAAAGTGATTATAAACATACATACCTTTGGGAAAATTTAATACCCGAATACTTTTTTTCTGATTGTACCATTGTTTTATTTTGTTTATTTATTTATTTATTTATTTGGCTGACTGACTCACCTCTGAGCTCTGGTGCTGTTGGGCTATGCTGTAAATCTGAATCAGTCCAACCCTTGTCAAAACGAACGAGGCTTGTTCGTTAACGAGAGTGTCTAAGTGCGCATCAATCTGTATAACAAAAAAAAAAGTGACACAATATCAGAGAACTCAACATGAAATAGCTATTTATGAACTGTGATAATTACATTATCTTTGACTGCAATTTAGTAAATTGTGAAAAAGTTAAAATTTCTTGCTATTGTATTTTCTAGATAGATTTATCAATTAATACCCTGAAAATTACATGCTCTGAAAAGCTTTCATTTTTGAGAAATTCATGAAAAAATTGATGATATGACCCCAAAGAGAACTAATTTCAGGGCAAAGTGTGAAACGCTAACAAAATTTTCATGGCTTGCCCTTGGTTGTGCTGTGTGCTCTAGATCCAATGTATGTGGGGCCAACCATTATCTTATTCAGCCACTATATACGCTGAATATTTCATGGTGGTTTTATTTTAATTGCGAATTTTGCAACTAAACAGCAGCCAAAATTTTAACTTCATGATATACCTGTACAAAGTGAATAAAAACTAAAAAACGCAATAAAATCATGAAAATCCACTACCCCGAATCCACCCCCTTAAAGCAAACTCGCAAAAAATATTATGTACCCAAAATATATGGCGTATACAGTAATACACGTGGGTATAAAACCAGAGGGCATTAACCCAGACCCTGTTGAGAACCAGAAGGGTGTTATCACTGTACAAAGTCAATGGCATTAACGCCCTTCTGGTTGTCAATGTGTATTGCGTTAACGCCCTTCTGATTCTATACAGATGACTTACGTACCTGTGCTGCTAGCATCTCCAGCCTCTGATCCGTGTACTCATAGAGGGATAGCGTGGTTTGCATGGCGTACAGGCAGTTGATCATGTATGCGGCCATGTCGGACGGATTCAACTTGCTGGCTGACAGTGAACACATCTGAAGCAAGGGGTCCAAGACACCAGCCAGAATCTAGGGTTAGGAAAAGGACAATTTGATTTAATTTGACTTGATTTAATTCTTGCTGGCTAATAACGGACACATCTGAAGCAAGGGGTCCAAGACACCAGCCAGAATCTAGGGGTAGGAAAAGGACAATTTGATTTAATTTGACTTGATTTGATTTGATTTTTGTGTTAAATGCGGCCATGTCCAACAGATTCAACTTGCTGGCCGACAGTGAACACATCTGAATCAAGGGGTCCAGGACGCATGCTAGAATCTGGGGTTGTACAAAGACAACTTGATTTGATTTGACTTGATTTGAATTGTTTGATCATGTACGTGGCCATGTCTGACAGATTCAACTTGTTGGCCGACAGTGAACACATCTGAAGCAAGGGGTCCAAGATGCAAGCCAGAATCTAAGGGTAGTACACAGACAACTTGATTTGATTTGATTTCTCTTTTTATTTCCATCATAAGTACAAGCATAGACTAATCTTGTTTGAAGCTTACTGTTTTGCTTTCTCCACCATAGCTGGGGGTCATTTGAGACCATAACAGAAGATGGTTATTTCGATTTAAAGGTTCATGACATGTTGGGACCGCGTAGCTGACAGATTGACAGTAGTTCTTTTAAAGACACTATACAACACTGTGGAAGACCCGTTAAAAAAATTGTCAAACTTTACTATCTGACATATCTGACAGTGTTTGAATGGACAAATAAACACCCTAGAACACAAAAGTTTGGACAGTTATGCTGTCACTAGTACAACATGTGCAGATACAAATTGGCACATTAATTTTATATCAGCCGATAAGAAATGCTGCAACACAGCAGTCTATGGAGAAAAGCTGGAATGGTCTCTCAATGATTTTCATTTTTTAAAAGCACTTAAAGGCAGTGGATCTCTTTTGCATGCCTAAAAAATAACTTTGTGTAAATACAATGGCATTTAAAAGAAAATGCCATCTGGGAACCTTTAGCAAAATAAAGGAGCTAGAAACTCAGTTTTAGTGAAATTATAGTGACTGTTAGACTCCGATTTGAATTTTTTCTCGCGAGAAAACAAATCCTACCATAGAACGGACACTAAATGGCTATTGTTTTTCTTTCGCATTTTTCAAATTCTAGGCAACTACTGACCCCCAAATTTCACAGACATGCCTTTCATCAATAGCCTAAGGGCATGGGCTATCTTTTCCTGGTCTGCGGGGATGTTTGCAAATGAGATCCACTGCCTTTAATGATTGTTTTACACTGCAATTTTTTCAGGGCTTCATTTTTAGACTGTATCAAAGACACTAGTAGCATGGGGAATCATGTAGCTCAGATGCCTTTAACAATGAGTCAATGTTTAACCACAAGATTTTCACAGCAGAATCCTGGCATAGTTTACTTGATTCTAGAATAATTTCAGCCCAAGTTGAAAAAATAAAAATAAAAATAAAAATCTGGCACCTACCTTGGCAAAGTCGGCTTGTCTCGTATCCATGGAAACCACTGATGAATCATGGGATGCCAGGATCTCTCGGAGGAGTCCAAGGGTTTGAGACAGGGATGCGGTGGGGCCTAAATCAGCAGGCGGCAATTCAACCTGGAGCAAACATGATTAGAATATTGAAAATATCATTACTTGAAGTAGTACTTGAAGAGAAATATTATTAGTTCAACAAAAACTTATCCATATTCTTCAACAGTAATTGAAAAGTGAAATTTTCTGAATAAAGTTACATTTGTTCCAAATACTAAGTATTTGTGGTGTGATGGAGCTCATACACATACTGGGGAGGGGAGGGGGTATTTTGGGTGTTCAAAGGGTGGTGATAATACACCCCTTTTTCTTGGGGGAAAAACTCACTTTTGGGGCAAACAGAGGTTGGGGGGGGGTGCTTTTTATGCTTGTTGCTTCTCTGTTTGACTGTCACAGGATCCTGTTTAGCCATGGTTTAGCCATGGAACAGACACCCACCCCACCCCCTCCTCCTCCCCCCCCCCCCAAAAAAAAAAAAATCCTGGTATGCCTATGATGGAACTTAACATTGTGTTACTTTTTCGGAAGAGTACATGTATGTTAACCTGTTGGAGACGATTTGATAATTTGCTATAACACGCATTTTCCACAGACCTTAATGTACATATGTGACAATGTGAGCTGTGAATCAATTGCAACGCAAGCCCACAACAGAAAAATCTACCAGTGTTAACTGTGAATCCTACAGATATTTTGTACACTTGTGGTTAAATTTTGATGTTATTTTTTACAAAATGGAAATGTAAGATGCTTTCAACCAACAACCAAGGAAATGGAGAACTCAAATGGATGATTTCAATCATTGTCAATAAAACTCAAGTTTATCTTTAACCATGATTATGTAAATGACATGCATTAACTGCTTAAAATGTTTCACACTGTGGGAAGGCCTAAGTCTGTATCTCGCTGGAGGAGATGTCACCGCAACTCCCGCAACTGATAAGTCATGGAAGAATAAAACCAAACCATTCATTGATTCATGATTATTTGATGGAGAAGTCGCCACGACGTCTCCTTGTGGCAACGTTGCAGCAATTTTGCGGCAACTTCTCCATCAACTTGTTCACTGCAACTGATCAGTCGCGGGAATCACAGAGGTGTCTCCTCCAGAGAGATCAGGGTTTTAGGCACACATGAATGATTTCAATGCCATTACAAATACACTGTATATGCCATATATTTGGCGTACAGATATTTTCACAATGTCGGAATTAATTAGTCAATCAATAAATCAATTCCTATATATTTTGGACTGGTATCTTTTACCTTGTCCACCAATTTGGATGACAGGACATTGAGTGCATTAAAGAACACCTTCTGGGCAAACTCTTCCATTTCTTCCAGTGTGGCTAGCAAGGAGGCCTCTTTGCTAAGTAGCTGCCTAAATTAGGGAAAAAATCAGTAAAAGGAGAATAAAAACCTGACATCTATCTGCATTCAGATCATTGTTCTTTCCACTTTAATATATTTTGTAACATGTCAATAAATTTGTAGGTACAATGGTCTTAACCTCTTTTTTGGAAGAATAAAATACCAGGGGTATCAGGGTAGAAGTATTTACTCTCCCATCCCCCCAATCCCTTAATCTCAGCCACTGATTGCACAAATGCCAAATTTTGCATGTGCATAGATCTTGAAATAGACTAAAAGAATCCATATCCAAGTCTTGTTTACTAATGAGATGGTTTACATCGCCCTGACTAAGCAAAATTACGCGAAATCACATTTTTGCCTTGTATCCATTCAATACTTAGCCACTGACCCAGTTGTTCATTTGATAATTCTATTCAATTACAAACACACTCCTTCTGTTATTGGTAATATGTCAATGCTCATGTAGTTTTTTAACAATACATCACTCCCATCGAATCCATAATATCAATAGTTTGTCTGTCTGAATGAATTGTACAATATACTTTAATTGTAATTTAATTCATAAAAATGTCTTGATTTGAATATTCTGAACTTTTACTCCACTGCAAAAGCAGCAGGTATCCTAGGCATTCATTGTTTGTTACGCTGTTTAATTGATTCAGTGTTCAATAAAGCAGTGTTATACAAAACCCAATATTGGTCCAAATTACATATATTTACCCTATGGTGTATCGGTAGAATTTGTGCAAGTTGGTGAGTTTGTACAGCAAGACTGGGCCTGGTTCCGCTACAATGACTTGCTCAACACGCACCTACAATGATACAAGTTAAAACAATTCACATTAATTTATAAGGCAAGTAATGTTAACCAACTTCAAAATGCATCAAGTACACTCATGCTCATAATTATGGAATATTTTGTAGATACTTAAGTTCTTTCTTTTATGTCGTCCAAAATTTTCAAGACAAGTGTTTATTTCACAAAAACGCAGTATGTGAAGTAATTTTTGGATTTCATGAGATGACTAAATTAAAAACTAAAATACGTTTGAGCGCAATAACACTTATATATTCATTTTTTTTTAAATCCACAAAAAATCATGGAAAAATTATTTAATTAAATTAATTCATAAAACAACCCCAAAACTGATAAATTTTTATCTAATGTCACTTATTAAATCAACATCAGAATTGTCTGTTACAAATCTAATAACGCGCGTAACCACCACGTGACTCAACAACAACTCTGAATACCGCCATTATAAACACAGGTTTTAGTGTCAAGTCGGACACTACAAAATGACTCAGCATTCCTGAAATACTTAGATTATAATTGTTTCACCTGGGGTAAACAAATATTAATCTCAGATGTACCGTTACACGAAAAAAATGGCAACTTCTAAAATGTTTTTAAAATATTCCATAATTATGAGCATGAGTGTATTATATTCCATGTATAGCTTTGTTTAATAGTGAATATTGAATTTTTCCACTGTTGTGATCTGCTTTCTGACAGATTTGTAGTACCTGCACCCGTAACCAGGTCCCAAATTCCAGACCCATACCCATAATCATACCCATGGTCTCGTACCCATACTCGTACCTGTACCCATGGCCCCATACCTGTGCCCGTCTATACTTCAGTCTGGCTCTGTACCCGTACCCATGGTCTTGTACCCATACTCGTACCTATAACCATAACCTTACCCACTTTCTTGTACCCATATTTGTACTCATTTCCACTTTACTAGTGTAAATTTGTCTTTACAAATATATGTGTGGACCCAAACTACAAGTCTGCTCTCTGATGAAATAACAATTTGTCAGGTGACTCCCCCTTATTTGCACACATGATTTGCAAACTCACTCCAAGACAAAAGCTTGCTATGCTTAAGTGTGAATGCTCGTACTCTTTTCATATCAAGATTAAAAGTGAGTTATGTTGGCTTGTTCTCAATCCCTGAACCTCAAGGTAGTGAACCGGTTCAAACCGTTGCCCCGATATGAATTCAGACAGACTATCACTACTAACACTAAGTGTTGTGCTTTGTAGTACTTAATGGGTGTTTTGTAGTGCTTAACCCTAATCAGCCCGGGCTTTTTTGAAATTGCATAGGCCCGGGGGGGGGGGGTGGGGGGGTCTAATTTGGCCCCCCCCCGACGATCTCGGCCGTGGATCGTGCGATCGCCGCGAAAATTTGCACGTGCATAGAGCCGGACGTAAT
>JZLH01S0604641.1:46339-58479 GCA_001188425.1 Eucidaris tribuloides | reverse complement strand
TCTTCTACATCGTTCTACTGTTTTTTTTAAACCTTATCTGTTGATTTAATAGCTATGGCTGGTTTCTCATATATATTATGTAGCTAAAACCAAACATCCCAAATAGGCGCCAACAATTATGAAACTATTTATTTACAGCAGTTCACTTTACTTTTTTACCATCTTACACTCATTTAACTGACAAGGTGAGATTTTGTTTTTTCCCTATATCTGGAAATATTATGTTATCATGAATGCTACAATACAGGATCAGACGTATTGCACCCCAAGCAATGTTATAATGTACAATAACATTTACATTTATTACACCTCTGCCTTTTAGATGTTAGCAAATAGATATATTTGGCTTATCATGTAATCAATTCAATTTACAACTCAATACCTCTGGCTCTGAACTGTATGAAGGGAAAGATAATGCTTACATAATGTTAAGTCTCTTTGATAGTACATGTACATGTAATAAATTCACAAAAGGTTTGATAATCTGCTGTCAAAGAAAATAAATTTCAAGGTTGACTGCATACGTTACCCCGTAAACACATTAGTATTTTTGTGTTTTATAATGAGTGGACAACATTAAATAGTTTAATTCTGGAAGAAAATTGATTCTTGCATAGAACAGGTTTTCCTCTCATATTTAAAAAGTATTTAAATATTGCTTGATTGTACATACTTATGGAATCTATAATACTTGTACACAAGTTAAAATATATAATACATGTATCTAAAAATATAAGGAGGGCCCTTTGCATAGAAACTTAACTTTATTAAAATTGGTTTTTTCGTGACTTGTAAGTTTTGCGTTACATTTCAATGAAAAAGGCCCATGGTATTAGAGTTTGTTTTTCAGAAGTATATATGTATATCTAATGAACATTGGTTATAATGACTAATTTATGATGCTATTTTGATTATCTAATTCTACTGAAATTCTACTTAATTATATAAAGTTTGTCAGCGTTTACATTTTTTCTTGCTCGTAACAACATATTGCTGAAGTGACAAATTCCTTGTACATGTATCTCAAAAATATCAAATGATCAGGAGAGCCAAAACATGGCTGCTGTAACATTCTATAGTAAAAAGCACTACATCCATCTTATTACCAGGTAACAGTGGCTGTATATTTTTAGATTTGACATATAAGACTTGGACAGAACAAACTCTGACTTCCAAGCTACAAGATTACACAAAAAATATTTTCCACCAAAAACTGAGATACTCTACAAGGTTTGTCACCCAGCATCAACATCCATGATACATGTATTTCTGTTTCAGTTTCAGAAGTGTAATAATGGTATACAATTCATTTAAAAATTTGGCGTTTGCCTTTTGTAAAAATCACAAAGTGGAAATAAACTAAAAGTACTATCTCTTTCACAAGTGGTGTAATTTGCTTGGTTGTTGGTTTGCCATATTACATTATATCTTGAAGGTAAATGGTATGATTGGGTGTAGTCCTCAACTTGGGCTGAAACTATTCTACAATCAAGTAAACTATACAAGGATTCTGCTGTGAAAATCTTATAGTCAAACATTGACTCATTCTAAAATAACTAATATCAATATCCCTCACGGCAGGCAAACCTGTTGTGTAGCTCTCTACAATATATCTATTGTGCCCAGATAGAATTTAAATTCTAATATGTTCATGCTTGATTCTCCTTAAGTAAACAAATTAGAAACAAATCCTTCCAGCTGGGTGATCTACTCTAGGTGGTGTACAGTTAGTATAAATTTCAACTGATTTGGTTCTTGAGGCATTTTCAAATGTTCCCAATCATGTCACTAACCATTTAATTTACATCCATCTATCCATCTATTAATCAAGATTTTATGTATTTAGAAATCCCACTGTCATAAGAAGTGGTCACCCTAAGGGTAATGACAGAACAGGAAACGGCCCAAAATGGCAAAAGAACCCAAAGAGTTTAAACGTACTGCCCTTCATTGGTAAAAGGAATCAAATGACAAATCACTCAATTTTGAGCTACATGTATTAGTGTTTTTGGAACCTTCCAAACATGTTGTACCTTCAGGCAAACTTTGGAGAAGAAACATGTATTCTATCAAAACATTTTCAAAGGCAAGGTCCACTCTGACGTCAAGTTGGTTTTAATAAAATCAGAACAATGAGAGAAACATATTAATGAAAGTTTGGCGAAAATCCATCAAAGAATAGCAGAGTTACAAAGTTTCAAAGTTTTAATTTTGTGACGTCACACACCAGCAGCTCCCCAATTGTCAGGTAATATGAATTCCATTAAGTGCCATTTTCTCAAAAAATTGAAAATGATGTTACCTGTGCATTCAATACATTATTAGAAACATTATTTTGTACATGCTTCTATTAAAAAAAATTCAATTATCATGAACCAATAAAAAGTGGCAATTTATTGAATTAATATTACATGACATATGAGGAGTTGCTCGTATGTAATGTCACAAAATTAAAACATTGAAAGTTGTAACTCCGTTATTCTTTGGTGGATTTTTTGCCAAACTTTCATTAATGTGTTTCTCTCATTGTTCTCCTTTTATTGTTCCAAATTGACGTCAGGACGGACCTTGTATTTCAGTCAAAATGCTGTGAAATTGCATTGGTGGCAAAGTAAATGACAGACACAAATTACTTGTGACAACTTCGTCACTTGCTTCCTTTGCCAAGCTAGGGCAGCATACTGTATAATGCAAGTTCAATTAAGAAATCCTTTTAAGAAAACCTAAAGATGTTCCCAATTCTACCATTTCCCTTTGAACAAAGCGAGATTACAAGCCTTTTTACGCTTGAAATATACTGTAAAACAATGTAAACAACAAATACATCAATAGTTTGTAAACGCAATACCAATTATGGAGTGTAATATTACTCTAAGTTCATCTTTTGCCTGGCAGAAGGGCTCTTACACGTAATTGTCCCTACCTTGAAAACCATTGGCTCTTTTCACATGAAATCGCAGAAGTGTGATACATGTATGTGTAGATCCTGCTGTCAGTCTATTAAGTGCAAATATCAAGTACGGCAATATATCTCAAATTAGAGAAAATTTGCTGTTAGGGCCCTTCAGAGGGAACATGTGCTATGACCCTTCTGCTAGACAACCAATGAGTTATCTTGTTATATACATGTAGATGTACTCTGAACTGGAACCATCCACCAGTATTTACACATAAATAATAACCTGATATCTAACTCAATGTTTGTAGGTAAAAACAATGTGATACAATTAATTCAGTAAAATGTGGTAATAATCCAAAATACTAAAAGAGCTCCCATTTGACAAACACAAAATATACATTCAGCATTCAATGGCAAGTCAAATACAGTTACTAGTCATTCATATACATCACATCCAGGTGCCTGATAAAACTTTAAAATTACAAGTAAAGGAGAAATTAAAAAAACTGGGAGATTGCCCGAGCAATTCTGAATGATCACAAGCATATAAACCATCCAATTTTTTTTTACTGTACTTCTCTATTTTGGCCAATATATACGTGTAGCACAATAAAGCCAACAAACGTTAATGAAATCAAGAATGTCATTTCAGAAATTGATCATTTCTGGAAACTTAAAGGCAGGGTGTCTCTTTTGCACGGATAAAAATTAAAACAGTGTAAATACATTAGTAATACACTCAAGAACCTTTAGCAAACTATAGGAGCTAGAAACTCAGTTTTGGTCGAATTATAGTGACTGTTAGACTTTGACTTTATTGTCTGCAACACACAAAATTTCTACTATTCATTTTCAGACCCTTACAGTGCAAGGGTGTGGTCACCATGTATGATGTCCAAAATTTTGCTGGTCACGTCACTCACCGAAAAGTCGCTATGCAGGCTACATTTTGCCGTCTGCTAAAGACAAATCAACATTTATTTCATGTTTTCATAGTTATTTGACATTTCAAACACCCCCCTTTTGACAAAAAATGCATGAATTTTCCAGAAAAAAGGGGGTGTTTACACCCCATTTTTGGCCCCCTGCGTACGCGTATGACTGTAATCACCAAGTGACTCAGATAGAAATTGGAAAAGCTGTGATTTTATGAAAGAAACAAAAGTAACAACTCAAATTGTGATATCAAGTTTGCATGCTTAGCAACTCCATTGTCATGTGATAACTTACATATCATACAAGTAATAACTCCAGTATTCTGCATAAATATCTCAATTCATTATCACACAAACACAGAAGGCTTATCACACACTACAGGGCGATATTTAGTATCTTCACATTCTTTTACAAAAACGAGGGAATCTTGTTTCTTGCATAAATAAGAATAAAACAATGATTATGAATATTATGTTGATGAAGATGCTAATAATTGTGGTGATGGTTTCTATGATATTATGCAAACACAATTGTTATGCAAAGGAAGAAATTGAGTTAGTGAGCATTGCTCACTAACTCTAATTTCTTCCTATGAACACTATAGCAATAGTGCAGTTAATATTTGACAATTGACATTGCCATCAACATCATCATCCTCACCATCATCATCATCATTATCATCATCAGGATTATCATAACTATCATTATTACCTGTATTACCTCCAAGTACATCAACATCTACTCAAGATAGTGGATGTATACGAGGTGTGACAAAAAAGAAACTAGACTGTGAAAGCCACTCCAATGACACAATGTCAATCAACCCACCGCCCATGTCACTGTGTTGCCCAACATCTCATCAGCATTCTGCTATAATATTGTTCATCTATCTCACTCTGTGCCCCTTCCTCGGGCTGTTAAGTGGCATGCCCCTGCTTCACCCCGTCATGATACGAAAAGTGGAGCAGGGAATCAACTGAAGTTCCAGGGTCAGTTGGGCAGGTGCTCAGCTGTAAAATCCTGCCCGCAACATTGCATTTTCTCCATAAGCCTCCAGGAGAAGCTCAGGACACTCGGTTGGGCCCCCTCCCAACTGAACCAGGAGCCAGATTTATTCCCCACTCCATGTTTGTTCAACCTGTAGTATTGTGACGGAGCATAGTTGGTGCATGCCACTTAACAGCCCGAGTGAGATAGGTGAACAATATTATAGCAGAATGTTGATGAGATGTTGGGCAACACAGTGACATGGGTGGTGGGTCGATTGGCATTGCATTATGGGCATGGCTGTCACAGTCTTGTTCCTTTTGATCACAACCTCATACTTTAGTAAGAATGATCAAATTATTGATGTCGTCAGACCTATTCCAATTTCACTCCCTTTCATTTTACAGACACTGTTTTTAATCATCATCAGGGCAAATTTAAGGAAAGGGGGGGGGGGGCACCCCCCCTGATATGGCCAAAGCATATATGGTTAATGGTTCTTCAATCAATTACATGCCAGCCCCTACCCCCCCCTTTCCATAATCCCAATCTGATATTTTATCATGTAACTAACTAAAAGTTAATTTTGTGTGATAGAACGTATGATGCAGTCAACTTGAAAACATGCTGCCTTAATTCTTGAATGAGAGAAAAAACTTGTGAGAAGAGAGCTGCAGCTGAGCAGGATGTGAATAGCCTCCAGAACCAGTCCAATAGCACTCACATCCAATATGTATACATATTTTATCTACAGTGAATAAACATTTTCAAATAAACACCATCGATTAAATTGGTGCAAAACTCATATTTTCTGGACAAGACGACCTTTTGACTTCTGACTTATGACCTTTGTGTTGTACAAACATAATGCCACAAGATAACCTACACTTTCTGTAGATAACCTCAGAATTCTTCAGAGTACTTTTCCTATAAGACCCTTGCAGAATACTGTAATTTCCTGATGAAATTTCACTTTCACCACTTGTACCACAAAAAAGTGGTCACTTTCAAGTGAAAAT
This sequence comes from Eucidaris tribuloides, assembly GCA_001188425.1. Taxonomy (NCBI): domain Eukaryota; kingdom Metazoa; phylum Echinodermata; class Echinoidea; order Cidaroida; family Cidaridae; genus Eucidaris; species Eucidaris tribuloides. Next base: position 52,638 of record JZLH01S0604641.1, on the reverse strand, counting down.
TCATCAAAAAAAATAGAGCACTTAGCAGAGTTTTAAAGGAATGGTAATCTGGGGTAATCTGCAGAAAGGATTTTTTTCACACCACTAAAGTGGAACCGATGAAATCTAGGTTAATATAGTGTACAAGATTTCTGTCGTAATCTGGCAGAAGTGCGCAAGGCGATTTTGGTCAATTTTCAGTTTTGAGTGTTTTGTTTTGTTTTTCTCATAAACGTGCTCTTTCATGTGTCCCAAAAATAAGTCGTGATTCCTGACAGAAATTGAGATTTAGAAAGTACATTTTGCAAAACTACTCTAGAGAGAGGGAGATTAATTTGCAGAACTACGTAAGTCTTTGAAATTGAGAATTATTAGAACCTGGAAAGGCATTGGCAGTCACTTTTACTGCTATTAATTCTTTAGACCAAGTATGTCCAAGAAAAGAAGAAAAGTGCAACTTGCAGTATCCCAGTTTAGAAGGGTGTAACACTGAATCTTTAAAAGCTGATTTCTTGCATAATGGAAAAAGGAGATACACAGTTCTGCCAGATTACAGCCGATTTGCATTGATGTTCAGTATTTTAATACATTAATATCAGCATTAGATCACATAGTTATCAGCTTTGGGCACTGGCAAAAATTATACCCTGTACATCGATAGACATGCTGCCACAGGTGGTTTTAGATGCCACTATACACACGTTAATAAAAATGTACATTCATAAGTGTTCGTGTAGTCTCTGGATCCAGACATCTGAACAGTATCCAAGTTTCGGATTCACTTTGTGGATGCAGAGCTGTAGTCTTTGAAACCAGCAGTTTTATATCACACAAATATCTGTTGAATGTACAATGGCAAATATCCAATTTTGAAGAATGAACCAAATTTTCACTTCCATATTTATTTACTGGTTTGTTACACAGTTTACTGACCAGTATAAACTCCATCATCAACATCACCAGCGACATATTCCTCTGCAAGGAACTTTTTCTTCCTGCTGCCCACCTTACTTGATTCACGATCACTCCTACACTGTGACACGTACCTCCAAATTTCAATAAGTAGTATCATAAGCTTATTGACACATTCATACAAGCATTTTATGTTTTTGACACAAAAGTTGTCATGTTGATTCCCCCCATCCCAAATGGTTGATTGCACAGAAATGGTAGACCCCGATAATGAGAGTGACTAGATTGAAGTTGTCTAAAAAAAAACATATTTTGGTGTTCTAGGTTGGTCTTGCTGCTTTTGCTTGCACAGATCCTGCACACTGTAAGACTAAAGTCATCATACCTATTCTCTCTTCTGAAGGTGTCCTTTGCTGTGTGGGAGTTATCAGTTGTGCCAGCTGGTCTCATTTGCAATGGTTCAGAGAGAGTGACATCCTTACGGAAAAATGGAGGTTTAACATTCCTTACTCTCGTTTCTGGTAACCATGGAACCAACTTCTAATGATGAGCTAACATTTTTCATATGCAATGTAAGCAAGGAATGGATGATTTCATATCCTTACTTCTGTCTCTAGTAACCATGAACACAACTTTCCGCATGCAGATTAATTTGAGAAATAATGTTATTGAGGGATGGAAGATAATTATCCTCAATCCTCTCACTTTCGGTAACCATGGAAACAATACACTTATAATTAAATGAGGTGTATGTGTTCCAGATAAAATGGTACATAAGGTGATGGAATTGACTATTATCCTGCCCTTCTGCCCAGTAACCATGGATAGACTTCATGTGCATGTGTTCTGTGTGTTCAAGGGGTAACTGTTCTGCACGGGTGAACACAGTACCGCAATAAAGCATCATCTCCACCTTACCTCCCAGAAGTAAATGCACTGCTTGATGATGATGATGATGATGATGATGACGTGTTGGTGCAACTGTCGAGTTGGCGGTTGTGTTGTCACTATCCTTCCCACGCATTCCAAGAGTTCTCTATCAATTTCAAACAAAAGGAAAAAATAGGCTGTTGCCGGTATTCAGTTTTTCACCTTCCAAAAAGGAGATTGTAGTTGCAGAGAAGCGCAGTTGGTGATCTCAAATTACACCTTTGCTATATTTTAATTCAATTACAGTTCTTGAGTAAATCTCAGAGATGAAGTCAGACCAGCTTCTGCGGCCAAATTGCTGGCCTTGACCTTGCCTCAGACCGAGTCATCCATACAAAGTCTATGTGAAAAATTCTTTTATCCTGCAACTTCGTGACTCAAGACAGCTCGGAACTACCATACCTGATCATTTGTTCTAGGGCAGTTTGTTTTATCATAAGGAGTCAAGTTTCCTATTTCTTAAAAAACCTCTTTTGGAATAGAGGAAAATGGCTGCCTTTGACCTGGTGACTTTTTTTTTTTTGCTGGTTGCTTTATATTTGGACGAGGGAACAGGTTCCATCAAGGCGTGATGACCTTTTTGTTGCTTTGTCTGGCATTTGGACCATGGAACAATGTTTCTTGTTAGATGTGGCGAATCCCTTTTTTTAGCCCAGCAACATTACAAAAAAAAAGAAATAATCAGGGCGAAAGCTTGGTGCATGCAATTATTAAATGATTTTATTGAAATATTGGTATATAAATTGGTGCCACATTCTTTCATCACAAATTGACTAGTGTCTCAGATGTATATCCAAAGATAACATTCGTTGAAACACATTCGATGCCATGTTTCATGATTTAATACGTATATTGATTTAAAGAAATGCTTAATCTTTCTGTTATATATATTATCACCAATGTCTGTAAGCATGTCTGTTGATGAGTTAACTTGTGAGCTACTGTGCGCAGACACCACTAATCTTGCTTCATATAAGGACCGTTGTATACATGCAGTACATGCTGTTATCAGTTCTTGTGAGGAATAAAACAGTAATTACCATCAATAAATTTTAACTTTGAAAATAAAATTTGTTTGTCTTCACATTCGTACGAAAATGCATCATATGGGGAGATTACAGAAGACCAGAAAGCATAATACCCAAGAGCAGAGGACTAGTCATAAATAATCAAGTACAATCAGTCAAGCAGTTACACATAATGGCAGAAAGCAAATGCAGTGAAACTAAAATAAAATTCTGATGTGAATATTCATACCTTAGCAAGAAATAACCAAATAACAGAAGGAGAAAAAAATACAGTCTGATTGTGATACCAAACTGAAATTAAGTTAAGAATTGAACTAACTCAGATTTATGCAGACACGGATATAAAAAAGTAGAAATGAATATATAATCTGAAAATAAATGAACAGGATGGCATTCATTCATTAATTAACGGCATTAATGTCCTCAGCAGACATTTTCTAATCTGCTTTGCTGCTCTCGCACCCAGGAGTATGAATGGGGTTAACCGGTCGGGTCATTTATAAGCTCTCAGCTGTTCTGTTTAACTGCTGCTTGAGCTTGAATTGCACCTGTCATAGACCATGGGGAATATACACAGCGCTAGACGTGCGATAAGCTATGTGTTATGCGCGTATATTACAAGAATGTGATATATTATTTATAATCAAACAAACATAAAACAAAGATAAATATATGAATTGAGGGTATCCATGCAATTAAAGTGGAACGATAATACAGTTAGAAAAGGTATGTCGAAGCAATAGTCACAGAAACTGAAATACATTTGTAATAGTTTGATGAACTGTATGGGTGAAGGTAATACACAGAATGTTACTGAGCCCAAAACTAAGCCAATTAATTGAATCTGATGAATTAAGATGTCATGCAATGAAAGATCTTTCCCAATATATGCACAAGAAGAAAAAGAAGCCAGCACCGTTTTTATGAGGCGTTGTAGCAGCAGTTTTTCATAAAGTCTTCCTTTGCCGGCTAAGGCTAGCAGGTGGTACCTGCTTAGTCTGTGGTCAAGCTGCCATAGTGATGTGGCCTGGAGCACCTTGTTGGGAGAAATGGATTGGGAGGGGGGGGGGGGGTGGAACAGAACAGTGTTATCAAGATTTTAATCAATCTATAGCCAAAAAGTTTCTTGTTGTAAAAGTATCATAATTTCCACGTCTTTAAGTGCTTAAAACTCAAATCTTGTCTTGACAAGTGAAAGATCACAAAACTTGTATGTATTATCTAACGTGTCATACGGACTGTCAAAAACATAAACAAAATAATCTGTCAAATCTGTTGGTTTGTAGAACAAATTTATGCTGTAGTTGGAATAGTGTATTTCAATTTTTACTGGTCATCTCTTTATTCCTTGTTCAGTGACAAAACATGTATTCTGTGTGTCTCTTCTGTAAACACGGAAAACTTGAGCCTTCAGTCATTTAACCCTCCTGCAAAATTACGAAAACATTTCAATAAGATACCTAGAGCAATTGCGGACTGCGCGCAGTCGATGGGTTATACCTCCGCATATTCAGCACTTACCCACCAATTTGAAAGCCTTATGCATGATGTATCCATTTGATCAGAAATTTGTAAGTTACCTTGTAATGAGACCAAATGAGGTTGTATAAGCCGCTTGTGACCTGTGCACATATGACCTGTAACCCAAATATAATTTATTTATCGGGGCCTCATTCTGCATTCTTGACCACGCTTCACATTAAATCCGCGAGCCATTCTTATTATTTAATGTGTATAGATTCTGAGCCCTATATATCAGTATTGTATGAGGCTTCATGACTTTTGAACTTCAAACTCCGCAAGTATAATCAGTTTAATCTGTGCTTCATGTCTAAATATATTAACCAAGTTACCATAGATCAATAAAATGCTCTTTGATTAATTATATGTGTAACAAACTTCAAATAAGACATGTAGGAAGCCTGTGACCTTTGACCTGACCTTCAACTCCGAAACTCATACAGTTCATTGGTGCTTAATAATACAATACGTCTCCCATGTTTCATGCAAAATGCCGATTAGCGCATCTTAAAAAAGTGTTATTGCGTAAAAGCAAACATGTACGCGGACCGTCTCGCGACCTTGACATTTGACGCTTTCACTTCTATTATTTAATCAGTTCATTGTTGCCGTTATAATCATCATAATTTCAACCAAGTTGATCAGAATCCCAACACGCTGTTTTCATTTATTTGGTAGCGAGCCCAAATTTCTAGGCAATTATTTAGGCTCATGACCTTTGACGGCTGTTCGACTGCTCAAATCTATAGCTTCATCGGGTGCTGTAATGAATACGTATAAGACTCGTCAACTTCGTGCGGAGGCATAAAATATAAATTCAATATATTACCTTGCCACAAATCATTATGGATGTGATTTAGTATAAATCATTGGATTGCAACACCACACAAAATTAGGTTTTTTTTGACCGAGATATTTTGTTCACCAATCGAATACATGGCCTGACTATTTTCACATGCTCCAATAGGTAGAAAGAGAACACCAGAAATAATGCACAAGAAAATATCTCCCATGCTCTAATTACTATATATTCAGAAATCTTTGATCAACCATCATTCATAATTGACTGATCTTTTTTCACTTCACTAATAGTGTATCCCTGACATTTCCATTTCTATTCAAAGCAAGTTTAAATTCATCGTTCACATGCAGGCTGAAAACATAAACTGTGACAGACTTTAAATACAATTTTGTACGTAAATCTGCTACTTTTCTACCGTTTAGTCTTTTTAATGCTTTCCTACTTTTTGATGATGGGGCACATCTTTTAGCCTCTGCATGTCTCATCGCTATTCTTGAATGTAACACGCATGGAACACCAGGATTCTACATTGAGGCTGTATGTTGTAAGCTGAAAATAAAACAAAAAAAGACATTTGATTTGTGGTCTTATTTCTTGTCACATTCATCACCAAGACTGTCTTGAGTCTAGGTGAGTGCATGGTTTTAGTCTTGGAATCAGCGTTCTAGGCCACTCTGTCAAGACTTTACCCTCACTGATCATCGGACTGTATCATGCATGCACAGGTGGCATCCTTCACTCCCTGGGGAGATTCCCTAGCCCAGCTGCCACAAGTCGGCTTCAAGCCAAGTTTGGCTTCCAACAGGGATTTCTCGTCCTCTCAAAGGTACCCACATTTGTACTCCTGGTGGAGAGGGGTAATTGGAAATAAAGTGTCTTACCCAAAGACACCAGAGCGCCACAAACTTTTTTTCAAACGGGGGATCTCTAGAATCGAGAAACCTTTTTTTATCCACTATGCACGATGCTCTGAGTTAGCCAACTAAAACACCCCGAACCCCACCCACCCACCCCAGCCCCCATTACAGGGATTGCACAAGTTGTTTTTAAATTTTCATTCTTTTTCTTCCTTATTTAAAGAAAGTGAACATAAAGCCAGAGTCCATTGTCCATCCGGACTATAATGG
>JZLH01S0604641.1:31829-42633 GCA_001188425.1 Eucidaris tribuloides | reverse complement strand
TTTTAAACGTAACAAGACAATCCGAGAATTGGGAAGTGAATTCCTTTTATATTCAGCCTGCTCGATGAACGGATATAAAAAACAAATATGCTACGGGCCCTTGCGATTCCGGTGCATACCGTTAAAACGTATGTCCGCGGTGATTGCAGTAAGTACAAAAATTTTTGCTTCGGGCTACACCCTCAGCCAAAATAGTATCTATTGCAATCACCTCGGCTCTATAGCTTTTAAGCTAGAAGCCACTCAATGGCCGACATATTTGTAGACTATTACACTGGCACGCACTACTGGTATGTTCATGCTTGATTCTCCATTCCTTCAAGTCAAGATTTACACTCTATGTGGTGTACATATTGGTTTATTTCTGAACTCATTTGCTTCTTGAGGCATTTTTAAGTGTTCCCAATCATGTCATTAGCCTTTATTTTGAAGACTACTTCCAATCTTGCCATTTCCCTTTAACCTTATTTTACTTGAGCTATTTCAGAACAGATTTTTACTGGGGGGGGGGAGTCAATTTGACCACCCCCCCCCCCACCCCCTTCAAATCGCATGATCGCCGCGAAAATTTGCATGTGCGCAGAGCTGGATGTAAACTACAAGACTGTGTAGTAAAATTGTCAAAAAATTCATTTTTTATATTTCTCAAGTAATTAATTATGCAAATAAGTGTATGAAATTATGTTTTTGCCTATAACTCACTTAAAATAGCTAGTAGAATGCTAATTTTTAGTGAAAATATTCATTTTGACATTTTCGACAGTTATCTACAAAAAACATTGCCGAATCAGAATCAATTTCTTATGTATTTTATTGTTTTGTGAATTTCTTGTGTATTTCTTTGGTTTTCCAACCTTTTGTTTTCTATCGTTTTTTGGAAGAAATTTGTCGGGGACACTTTTGCGATCATAGACAGCATAAAATTAATCCATTTCAACCAGTGAAAGTAAAAATAATCATACATTTATGATTTTTGGCTGGAAACACAATTTGCATTGATTTTGTACACGAAATCATGTTTTGGAGCAATTTTTGGGCTGACATGCATGTGTAAAAAGTCACGCAGCGTCCTAACGGTATGTCCAATTTTCTCGAAAATGGTCTCAAAAGATGCGAAGACTTGAAAGTTAAAAGTCAGCCAGCAATGTGGTCAAAAAATTTTGCGCGGCAGAGTAGTCACAAAATTAGGCGAGGGGGGTCATTTTGAACCCCCCCCCCCAGTTAATATAGGGTTAACTCTTACAGTACTGAAGGTGCAAATATGCACCACATATTGCACACAATGTCCACAGATTTGTAATTTCTTTGGCAGGTTAAGAATTAATGTCTTCACCTGATGAGGGTCTGCCTGTGGTCTCATGTCGAAATATTCCTGAAATGATGTCACAAATTCACAATACAGGAAGTTATGTGTCTCGTTGATGGTTCTCAAACAGTAGTAGGAATTGTTGAAGGTGTTTAAACATGCACATACTGCACCTCCTAGAAGGAAAAACAATGATTGGAAGCAAAGAGAAATTATTACAGTACTGCTGCAAAAACAGGTGAATCAGTAAATCATGCAATGTGTGATATACATTCCTGCTACACGTGTATATATCTGCGATGGCTCTAATTTTTGAAAGCTCTAGCTTAAAACACAGAGAATCCATTAGGTTTGAAGGAAGTTTCCAATTTAAGTATCAATTAATTAGTACAACTGGTAGAAAATTAATGATAAATAGCCCTTTTTGGTACATTTCCAAAAATGTTAAATATGCATACCTTTGCATAATTAATAAACTTCAACTGTCTGTATACACGACTGGAAGCCCCCATCAAGTCCTATCAGATAGAAAAACAGAATCAAATCCAGCAAGAAATACCAGTAAAGGAGGAATAGCAAATTTTTTGTCATTTTTCACTGATTTTTTAATTAATTGCATAAATTTGCATCATTAAATAAAACATTCCAAATTTTGTGTAGAAGTTTGGAAGCCCTAATCTGGCGTTATCAATCTGAGCAACCAGAATCAGAAATATGTTAAGGAATAACAGAGCAGCCGCAAATTTAAGATTTTGAACCCACAAACACAGACAGACATATGCACATACATACAGAGCCTATTTCATAGACCCCTCCTGAACTTTGTTTTCAGGGGACAATAAATCTTTTTCGGATCTGACATCAATTTATTACGAATATTTTGTTGAGACATATATGATGACATGAATGGCACCCTGGGTACCAAATAGAAATCCACCATTTTGTAGAATTATTATTTTTTTTTAGCACTGTGCCGGTGTAAAAGTTATATTTGAAGTGTAAAAATGACAACTCTAGCTCTATTTTCACCCCACTTTTCGATTTATGTCTTTTTGCTGTGCACTTGTGCAGCCTTTGCATCATAACCACTGTTCTTAGTGATCATAACCAAAGAAAATACATTTTTGAATACAAGAGGGTGCTACACACCGGGGTAGAACGGTACCCCGGGGTAACGCGTGGTGTATCATATGACATTTACTTACTTGTCCAGAATGGTGGTGTCTTCCAATGTTCATTTCCATGGTTGAAACAGCTCATTCCTGGCAGCCGGCACGGTTTGCGTTCCTGCATGATTTCTTTCCGCTTCAGCTTCTTAGCCCTGGCCTTGGCCTTGAGGCGCTCTTCTTTGGTTAACACTTGGTTTTGATCATCCCTAGTAGAATTAATAAATTAGATATGTACTAATTTATTAGAAATAGTTAATTTGATCAAGTAATGTTCAGATCCAGAGTATGTCTACAAGAAGAACAGGTAAATTCGTAATTTGTAATACAGTATAAGCAGGGCTCGACACTAGCACTTGCCCGGGGCAAGTAAAATTTCATGTCGGGCAAGTAAAAACTCAAAATGTTAAAATTTACTTGCCCAAATGGGCAAGTAAAATTGTGATCATGAAATGAGCAAAACGTGTCTAAAAATCTTACCAAAACAAACAAAATATGTCTAAAACTTTGCATTCAGTTATCTTATACTAAATTTCATTGTTATTTTGTTCATGGTTCTTCATCTTATGACTCTTTAAATTCATAAATCACACCTTTTGCACCCCCCAGAATTAAAATAACAAACGTCCAATGCTATAAAAAGGTCTTACTGGTTAAAATTAGGGGAATTTGTTTTGATGTTTTTCGTTATTATTTTCAGGCAAGTAAATTTTTCAATCGAGCAAGTAAAAATCTGAAAGTGATAATTTCATTTGCCCAAAGGGCAAGTAGGAAAAAAAAGTTAGTGTGGAGCCTTGATATATGTCCAACCAAAAGTGTCAGTTTGAAAGCGGTTTCTTATAGTTGGGGAGTACAGTAGTCAAACTTAAAGGGAGAGGATCTCTTTTGCATGCCTAAAAATTAACATTGTGTAAATACAACGGCATTTAGAAGAAAATGCCATCTAGGAACCTTTAGCAAAATATAGGAGCTAGAAACTCAGTTTTAGTGGAATTATAGTGACCGTTAGACTCTGATTTGAATTTTTTTCTTGCGAGGAAAAAATTCCTGCCATAGAACGTACACTAAATGGCTGCGGTTTTTCCTTCGCATTTTTCAAATTCTAGGCAATTACTCTCCCCCAGATTTCACAGACATGCCCTTCATTAATAGCCTAAGGGCATGGGTTATTCTTGTTCGCTGGTTCTGCGGGATGTTTGCATAATGAGATCCACTGCCTTTAATAGCAATGTAGCATGCAAGTTACAGTTTTTCACCATACTTTGGTTTCACCGATCAAACACAAAAGTTGACTTTTACAGCATAAATAAACACAAAATTTGACTTTTTTCCAAAACTGAAAATATATATCTTCCACAAAGTCAAGTATAAACAAGACTCATTTTTATCATTACCTTGTACATTAGTCAGGGGTACTTCTACATTTGGACTAACATTGCCAGTGTCAATCGGAGGATCCTCATCATCAAGCCACACAAATAGTTAATGAGGTCGAGTGTAAACAACCCTATATTTTGCCATTACCTTTGTTCATTTAATAGCGAGAGGTACTTCTACATATGGACTAACATTGCTCCCACCAATCAGGGCTTTAGAAAACAACCTTGATAAACTTAAGTGTAAACGAGACTAAATTTTGTCATTACCTTTGCACATTAGTGAATGGTACTTCTACATATGGACCAACATCATCATCATCAACTTCAGGTTTAGAAAACAACCTTAATGAAGTCAAAGTGTAAACAAGACTAATTTTTGTCATTACCTTTGTACATTAGTAAGTGGTACTTCTACATACGGAGTAACATCGCTAGCATCAATTGGAGGTTCCTCATCATCTTCATCTTCGGGATCCTCTAAGTCACTCTGGTCATCGATCAGCGTAACATCCAAGTCCTCTTCTTCTGTTTCTACCACCTCCACATCCCGGCAGACACACCTTTCCTCCTCTCCTCCTCCTCCTTCAACCTCATTGGGATTCACCGTTCCTTCATTCTCCACCGAAGGTCGCAGCTCATCCTCAGATGTCTGTAAGATGTAGCTCCCGTCTTGTGATATTTCGTCTAGCGACCCCTTGTCCGGTCTGTAGTTTCTCAAAAAGGTCTTGATCTCTTTAAGACGGCCCATGTAGCGTCGGAGGTATCGTAACCGCTTCTCGAGCAACTTGCGATGCTCCCGCCAGGCTTGCCGTGATGCAAAAACCTGCGAGAAGTATAATATCTATTCAGTGACCCTGAATCAGTTTTTCAACAATCCAACAGAAGTCATAATAGAGAGTGGCCCATGAAAAAAGTGAAATCTCATACTTTCACTCTTATATGTCCACAGTCTCTGGTACTGTACCAGCAGATGAAAATTTCACTCCCAAGTTTAGATGAAGAAATGCTGTGGCTATGAAGTCATTTTTGTAAATAAAAGTACAGATCATTTTTCAATATTTTCAACCGAACGTATCTCTTTTCTGCATACAGCACGGATAAAAGACCCCGACCTACGTGTATATGACAGAAATATCTCTTGAACAAAACCTTCTCAACCAAAACTGAGTAATGTTGCTTTTAAATTTTCTTCTTAAAAGATTGCCCAAACTCTAGTAGATGTATTAATGAAATTGCTCTTTCAAAAGTGAAGGTTTGCAATTCCATTATTTTTTCTCGACCACCCATGTCATGTTTCATACACTTCCTCCAGTTCAAACCTGTAGTGTACATGTATACACCTTTGAAAGAACGTATAGTAGGTACTGAACAAATCAAATAGGAAATTGCTCTTCATTAAATGAAATCTGGGCCTTAAATAGTTTATCAACATCTAGAAACTGTTGCTACAGTGAGTCAAGGGACACAAAATGTATGGAAGAAAATGTTACAAAACACAGGCAGGGAGGCAACAGCCTAAAAATACAAGGACCCATGTGAAATCTTGATAATTTAATATCTTCAATATCAGAATATATACTTTTATTGAGATATACACATATACTTAAGTTTTAAATTTAATATAACATTTATTCCCCATTTAATGGGGAAAAATATTATATGACTGTATACACACAAAAAATCAGAGAGCCAAATTATACATGCAAGTAATTATTGGTCCCAAACTTGCAGGAAAAAAAAAAATATTTGAAATAAATGTTATCTTCTCTGTCAAAATATGATTAAGTCACCATTAGGGATTTTGCAGCTTGAAACAATTATAGAGTTAAATGATGGGGAGGCCAAATCTAGTCATGAGCTACATTCTGTGCCACTAAGGAATACTAACATGTCTCATCCATCAACTAAAATTTTGATAAGGGAAGAGAGAAATATGAGATTTTCATCTTTGTAATTATTAACTTTGCCTGCAATAAACAGGAAATCAGATTATAAGGGGCAAACATGATATATCCGCTGGATGGTGTTGATATTAACATTTGATTTGAAACGTTGAATATCAAAATGTAGTTTGATTTTCACAGACATCAGACTCTCGTTAACAAACTCCTTGGGACCAGGAAAATTAAATTATGTCAAAATAATGGAGCAAAAACTCTAAAATATGAAGAATGAAAAATATGAAAAATTGACTTTTGGGACCAGCAAGATTTCTCAGTTACAAGAAGATTTGTTATATCAGCGTTCATTATAATAAGAGTCTCCTATATTGCGGAATTCAATGACCATAAAGCTATGCACCCCTTCAAGTGGGAGGACATTTTGAAAATTTGATTCCAGTTTTGTTTGAATTGTTCCGTGATCAAAACTTGATTTTTGATTTCGCCATAGAGGGTACGAGGGAAGGGATGGGGTGGGGGGGGGGGTGGGGGGAGAGTGTTAAAGACGATCATCTCAATAGGCAGTATCATACATATTGAGTAGAGGATTTTGTTTTAGGCTATCAAGGTTTGGTGCGAGGGCTGGGGGGTATGGGTATCTCACTGACTTCATTGTTGGTTATCAGGGCCTAGCGGGAGGGGGAAGGTGTAGTGGAAGGCAGGGGGAGAAGGGAGAAGGGGGGGGGAAAGGGAGTGGGAAGGGGAGAAGGTAGGGCAATGGGAGGGAGACAGGAGGGGGAGAAGGCAGGGGAAGGGGAGGGAGAAGGGAGGGGAAGGGGAGGAAGAAGGGAGGAAAAGGGGAGGGGAACCAGAAGAGGACTGGGTTGTTACCTCGTTATCACAGATGACCGTCTCATTACGCAGTACCCTACACATGGAGTCCAGGACTTCATTGTTGGTGATCATGGCCTGGTCCTGAGTCTCATTGGTAGCTGCTCGCTTGCCGCGGATGAACCCCACTGGCTTGAAATCATCTGAGACACATCAAAAATTGGATAATGTTTACAATTTCAACCAAAATTCATAGTGGGTGCTTTGTACACCCTTCATTGTCTCAGGATGCAAATTCTAGTTGAGAAGAAAAGAAAAAAAAGTCTCTTGGGTTAAAAAAAAGGTGTTTTGAAACAAAAGGGCAGAAGTCTTAAATGGTCTTAACAAAAAATTATTTGGGGTAATATTAAGCCCTCCATTTTTCCGTTCTATAAAATCAAAATTCTGTTTTTCAAATATTCCATTTTCCGCATTACTCAAAATCATGTATACAAACACCATCAGTGAAATGGAGCAGCCGTAGTCATGGTAGTGAGAAAGCTGGCCGGCAGAGGGGCCTACATATGGGTTTCCTACGGTCATTAACACTTTGGGTGCTGGGCTAAAAATCCAGGTGTGTTAACCAGGGACTGGATTGTTTCGGACTAATGTGTATAACCTTTCCAAATTGTATGATTTTCTGTAAAATCGCAAATGTTATCAAGACAATACATTTTAACTCATCTATTTGGTTCATTGTGTATTCATTTTACGATAAATTTCATTGGTAGGAACTTCACTGACATTTGTCATTCGAATTAAAAGATATGGATCCGATGTTCTTACCTCGGCAACACGGTTCGCATTAGTACCTAGTGATAGTCAACCTAGGCGAACAGCGTCCGCGGATAGCACTCAAAGTGTTAAAGGTTGGAATGAATACCAGAGCACTTGCCTGCATACACAGTATTACAGAACAATACAAGAAGCGAAATATATTGAAATTTGATCAAATTTGGGAACGGGAACTCAAAGATTTATGTTTGCTTCAAAGTTATTTATCCTTTATGGAGGATTGTTAAATTCTTCCAAGCAACTCTTCCAGCTTTTAGAGAAAATGGTAGAAACTCTCCATTGAATATTTTGGAGGTCTTTTTGTACACAAATTTTCACTTATTCTCTTTTTTTTAATCAAAGTATCTGATTTGCCTTCGTCTTGTTGCTGCACAGTATTCCTTGCAAAAATGATTCACTGTTTTTTCTGAAAGAATATTAGATACTTCCTCATCTTAGCACTTCAAAACATGTAAATTATTGCAAAAACTTTGCTTACAATCCAATGGGGAAATGTCTCACACATTACATCTAAAAATGGTAGATTTGTTTAAGGACTCCCATAGACAAGGATAAAAAAATAGGCTTGAACCAATTTCAACCTTCGATACCGTTCAATCCAAATTGCTCAAACTTTTCACCATTTTCAACTCTTGTATTGTTTCTGATACTCTCTGAATGAAGTAAAGATGCTCTGGGTTTACATTCCACCTTTTAAAGTTACTCTAATGCCTTGCATAATGTATTATTTAGTTAAGAATGATTTTAATTTCATATTTGTTATGTTGTAGATTTACTACCAATTTCAAGGACTATTATTCAGGCATTTCTGATTCTGTATTTTCCGTGTTACCGACTATCCATATTCCATGATTTTGTCTCCGTTTTCAATATTGCCGGAAGAATGGAGCGTTCAAGTTTTCCCCCCTGAAAATACCCAGGAACGTGCTGCTCAGTACCGAAGCCCTCTCCTCCCAATGAGGACTAAAACCCATGGGCCGGAAACGAGAGACATAATGTCCTTATCTCTCATCTCATACCTTTGGACTTGGCATGCTTCATCAGGAATTTCCTTGTTCCGTCTCTCCGACCGACTTAGGTCTTGTCCGCTTGGCTCGACGGCGTCTTGCAGTCACACACTTAATTGCATTTGTCGTCTATGTTGAGGCATGCATTACGCAGGGTGAATCGACCATCTGTGTAGGGTCGCGCACGCAAACCTTTGCCTATAGATTAAGAAAATTCATCAAATGTGTATGTTCAAAGCTAGAATATATGACAACTTCAAAAATTGTAAAACTTTTATTCGGTAGTTAAGATAGTTGTATACATTGGATGAATACAGTCCAGAATACAAACTTTGAAAAGATGCGGTCACTAGCAAGACATAGTAAGAATAATGAATTCATAATGTATAATGTGAAAGAAATCAAAATCAGTGTTTGGAATGCGCGCATTGCAACACAGGGAGAGATTTAAGAAACTGCTATTGGTTTAAATTGGTTACTCATGATTTTCACTTTTACGTTCCGCTTTTATCAGGGGTGTCATTTTTTAACTCATCTTAAAGACGCCTGTTCCATGAAGAATTAGTACGTTAACTCGGATTTGTAAAACTCCGAAATTTGCTTGGTACGGAAGACAATTACCACTACCCACTATTGCTTATACCACTTTCGGCCCCATGTAATCATTTTTTAAAATGTTTCTTTATTTATTCAAATTTTTTTATTTTGCTATTCACGGGAATTAAACTTGCCTTGCCTTTATGATGTTTGATGTGAATTTTAGTTGACTACACAATTTATAAGAATGAATTTATGAATTATTATTCTGAATTAAATTGATTTTTTATTTGTCTGTGATGGGGAAAAGAGGTTGGGGCAACGGTGAGGGAATCGGCCATGTAGGGCGAAATCGGTTTATGACCCTTTGCTCAGCAAGATATTGATGCAGCAATGTTTCATACATTAACCCTACCTCAACCTTAACCCGACTCATATTCTGAACAGTCAGGAACCAGCAATGGCAACTTTACCCTAACTTCTTAGTCTCTAGAATACTGTAAACTATATTTATTCGCGACATGAACTTCTCAGAATAGGAGCCAATGCCATTTACGTGCGGAATCACGGACGCATGAAAATAATAAAATAGTAGAGTAATTGCATAGGAAGAAGTTATTAGTTTTTATCAAATAACTTATACAACAATTTACAGAAAATATTTGCTTATATATACCTCTGAAACACCGTTTAATGTCTGATGACCGTATATGACCACGCAGTAAATACTGTTTCTGTATCGGGCTTGAGTTACTGGGACTTGTTAAGTACATCGTCTGGACTGGCAGTCAAAAAAGGTGTGTATGCACAAGCTTTATAGTGTTATAATTGAGTGTGCATTTTACTTTCGCGAATCTAGACTCCTCGCGACAAATTACGCAAAAGTTAAATGCTCAACAAAATCTTCAGATTTTACAGATACTATCACCGCCCTATGTCAGCACCACGCGTAATATGGCACAATTTATGTCAACTGCACATTCCTCTCATTTTTTAGGTTTTGTTGCACATTTTAAAGTTTTTCTTTTTCTCCTGCCTTTTGAGGGAGGTTGGATTACTGTGCCATTCCACATTCCATCTCCAGAATATGCTTTTGACGGCTTGTTGCACTACCGTCTTCCGTATCGACTCATCTCTTCTTAAGTGACCGACTGTATCTCCACAGAAAAAAACAGAAAAAAGATACGAACATATGATGAAAATCACATTTTAAAGTCCTTAATTTATGTATTTTTTTTTTGCACTCTATCCATTGTAGAGAAGTGAGGAGAAAAGATGTGTTGAAGGCCAGAAATTTTACACCCAACAATTATAATCCGGAATCTCCAGCAATTGCCAGAACCTGGCATCTCTGTATGAATGCACCACGCCCGTACTTCCAGGAGAGATGTCAATCAAATTATCAGAAGGGCCTGAAAATGCCTATCACTCACGCGATAGTAAACTTTTTGTTAGCCGACAAAAAAATCTCGCTGCACAAAAAGTAATCAATGGCTGCTAGAGAAGATCAAACGTCACTAGCTAATTTATGATTGCGCGAGCATGCTGAAATAATGATTCCAGGCTTTTACCTGAGAAACTGCCCATCACGTCCCTCATATCCAGAGATACATCAAGTGGGAGGCCCACAACAGTTTATTGTGATTGCCAAAGAAATGATGCCGCTCTTTGTTCGGAATTATTGCAGCTCTTCAACAAAGTTATACAGCATTTAATGCGAACGAAATTTGCCCCCAAACACTAAGATGTGCGAGCTTCCGCGCAGCACATCCAGCGTGTGCCAGTTTCGGTCCTGATCTCATCATCAATAGCCACATTAACCAGATTGCTACCATCTAACCTAATACCAATGCGAGTACTGAGT
>JZLH01S0604637.1:62042-78872 GCA_001188425.1 Eucidaris tribuloides | reverse complement strand
GCGGCCATTTTTTGATGAAGGAATGCATAATTGGCATTTCTGTGCAAAGGTTGTTGCAAATGTTGTTTTGTGACAAATTTGGGAGGGTCTCGGAGGGAGTTCATACTTAGGATGAGATAACAGAATTTAATTATGTATTATGAAAGTGTATTTTTTATGCACGAGGGAGCGAAGTGAGCGAGCGCCTAAACATTATGCAGTTTTCAAGCGTCAGGAACGCTCGTCTTTCAGGGGATATAAATTTTATTCTCTCATAGATATGTATCGACAAAATGTGATTTCTAGGTTAATAAATGGTCAGGGGGCAAAATGTATACCAATATTATTAGACCGTTTCTATTTCATAGTTTTGGCTTGAAGTTCCTCTCCTTTTCAATCTATACAGAGGTCATATGTTTGACAAACATTGCTTTTCTGAAGCCTTTTTCAGTGCCGGTGTGATTACATTTTCACTGGTTTCGTTTTTCATCTTAGTATTCAATATCATTTCCCCTTCTTTTATTTATGCCATACCATTATGACTGACAATTTGTGGGTGAAAAATCGTTTATAAAGTATGAGTTAATTTGCAAGCGAGCGGAGCGAGCGAGTTTACAATTTTCGCATTTTTACATTAAAAAAATCAATTTATCGCATTATTTTTGTTGGTTATTGGGACATTTTCTTAACACAAGATGACGTGGTTCTCTATTCTATTACTGACGACATGACGTTATTATAAAATAATTTACAAATCATCGGCAAAGCACCGTCAACAAAATCTTGGCCGTTATGCGAGCGAGCAGACCGAGCGAGTTTGAAAAATTTTGCATTGAAAAAGTGACATTTTTTTTCTTATTTTTGTCGGTACTTAAGACATTTTGTCGGTACAAGATGACGTGGTTCTTTTTTCTATTACTGACGACGTGACGCTATAATAATATGACTGACAAATACCGAAAAAAGCACCATCAACGAAATCTTGGTCGTTATGCGAGCGAGCAGAGCGAGCGAGTTTGAAAAATTTTGCGTTCTTACACTTCGAAAAGTGACATTTCTTGGCTTATTTTTGTCGGTACAAGATGACGTGGTTCTTTTTTCTATTACTGACGACGTGACGCTATAATAACTGACAAATTACCGGCGAAGTACCGTCAACAAAATCTTGGTTGTTATGCGAGCGAGTTTGAAATTTTTTTGCGCTTTTACACTTCAAGAAAGTGCCATTTCTTAGTTTATTTTTGTCGGTACTTGAGACATTTTGTCGGTACAAAATGTCTATGTACCGACAAAATTTCAATTGTACCGACAAAACTCGGAAAATGCATTATTGGAGGGCAATTGCCCCCTGCCCACCCCCTTTGGCTACGCTTATGATTTTTTTCTTCTTTTCCTCTTTCTTCCTTTTCTTCTGTTCATTTTCTTGTTTATCCTGCATTCCTCTCTTTTTTCTTTCTTTCCTCCTCTTTTCCTCCTTTCTTTTCTCTCCTCTGCTCTTCCTTTTCTCTTTCTTCTTCCTCTTCCTTTTCCCTTTCTTCCTCTTTTCCCTTTCTTTTCTCTTCTTTCTTTTTCCTTCCTTTTTTTTTCTCACGCCCCCTTTTTTTTTCCGACGGCAGCGCAGATTTACCGACGATATCCAGAGCAGGTGGGGGGGGGGGAGGGGGTGTCACACCCCCACACCCTCCCGTTGGGTACGGCCCTGCTTCTACCAGTAACGTCACAACCATCAGATACTGGTCAGATTGGCAGACGTCCGGACTTGGAGCGAAGTTTGTTGTTAATGCCATATTCGGAGGTTTGTACCATAGGGCACGATGTCGTTTTCAGTTAGTCGAACTTGTGGATGTTTGTACGGTTTCATACAGAAAAATACACTTGCACGTCTACTTTTGCCAACAGTCGTAAAATATCAAATGCAATGCCAAATGTGAAATGAAAGTTGAGTCAATTATGACAGAAGTTACTAACAATAAAAATTATAGGGAATATGGAAAGATAGAGAAGAAGGGGACTGGATCTACTTGTTTAATTAAAGGGTTACCGTCTTCATTACCTAGTCCATTATTGTTTGGTTACCTGCTATCCACAATTATTCTGAGTCCTAATTAAGCTACTGTCACACTGTGCCGTCTAACGATTCCGTCTGCTTCCGTCTAAAATATTTACCTCAGACGGTGTCAGATGGTGGCAAATGGAATACAATAGAATGGAAAAGAAAGGAAAAGCACCGTCTGTCAACGTCTAGATACGTCTGTAATCAAGTTGAAAAACGAATTAAAAAGTCCAAGAAACGTTTAATAAACGTACGCTTGCGTTTTTTTCAGACGGAATCGTGAGACGGCGAAGTGTGACAGTAGCTTTAACCATCAGTAAGTATATCTTTTATATTATCTCATTTTAGATGTTAAAGAAACAAATGTAAATCACACGGGGTCTTCCTGCTTTGAGTATCTCACAGGAAAAAGGTACGTGTCTGTCTATGTGTTTGTATGTGTCTGTCTCCATGTGTCTGTTTGTGTGTCTGTATGTGTCTGTGTGTTTGTCTGTGTTTGCCTGTGTGTGTCTGTGTGTCTGTGTTTGCCTGTATTTGTCTGTGTGTCTGTGTGACTGTATGTGTCTGTGTGTTTATCTGTGTGTAGGTCTGTTTGTGTGTATATATGTGCGTCTATGTGTCTGTTTTTGTGCCAGTATGTGTCTGTTTGTTTGGCTGTTTCTGTGTGTTTGTCTGTGTCTGTGGGTTTGTCTGTATGTGTGTCTGAGTGACTATATGTGCGTGTTTGTGTGTCTATATGTGAATTTGTGTGTAGGTATGTCCGTGCGGGTCTGTTTGCGTGCTGTATGTATCTGTTTGTGTTTCTGTAAATGTGTGTGAGCTTGTCTGTGCATGCCTGTATGTCTGCGTGTGTTTGTGTGTATGTATGTCTCTGAGTATCTTATGTCTGTGTCTGTATGTGTCTTTTTGTCTGTATGCTTCTGTGTGTGTCTGTGTGTATGTCTGTTCGTGCACGTTTATCTGTGTGTCTGTAGGCGTTTATGTGTGTGTAGGTCTGTTTGTGTGTGCATTGTGTCAGGTGATTTTGTGTGTCTGTCTGTGTGTATCGTGTGTCTGTGTGTCTGTGCATCTGTGTATATTTGTCTGTTTGTGTGTCTGAATGTGTGTGTGCTTGTCTGTGTGTATGTGTGTCATACATACGTATACAAACCGACTCTCACAGTCACGAACAACCACTCCCAGACAGACACAGACACAGACACATACACAGACATACAGACATAGACATACACACAGACATCCGCACAGACATTTAAAACTACACATTTACATACACAGACACTTACAGACATACTATACATACGTACATCTTCTTTCCCACACCAAACCCACTACCAACGCATAACAAGTGCATTACACACACAGCCATACACAGACTCACATACATACAGGCGCACAGATACACAGAGATACGCAAGAAAACGTGTATACATGCACAAAGACAAACACACAGTCACAGACACACAGACAAACACAGACAAACACACAGACACATACAGACACATAGACACATACAGAGTCACCCACATACATACACAGACACTTAGAGACAGATACATACACACAAACACACACAGACACACACGGATGAATGCATCCCGTTTACATGTAAACCTATATACCAACACCCACGACCAACACAGAGAGAACACACACCTTGGGTTGCAAAGGGTCGGAAAGCTTCCGGAAATTTTGGAAACTTTCCGTGGAAAGTTTCGGGAATATTCAATGGGCTGGGAATTTGGAGAATTTGGGGAATTTTCATTTTTATTGTATAAAATTGAAAATTATTTTATTTTTGGAAAATGTAATCAGTATTCTGTTGTATAGCACTCCCTCACATGAGTAAAATAGTTTTTTCCTCTCTTTCGGCTTGCCTGGGCCTTTCATGACGAGAATTCAGCCCACATGAGAGAAAACACATATTACACATTCGCGTATGAGATGCATACATTGTAGTCTGATCCCACATTGTATGCAGTGCATGTGCAATTTGTGCATGAAGTGAAAAATTCCAATGAAACGTCTTTTTCAATATGAGTGGACTATTTCAACATGAGTGGACTTATCCATCTTATTGCTACTTTTTTCACAATACTATCTCATCAAGCAGGCATAGGCCCTATATCAGAAGTTTGGCTGGTTGAGCTAATAATACATGTACAGGTGGCAAACCAAGCCAGGTTATGAGTCAAGTAATATTTATTTTCATAATTTAACTTAAAAACAAACATAAATCACTGTTTGATATTACATTGTTTCCTTTCTTCTTCTGTATTTGACTAAATGTTTTGTTGTCACAACACTTCTGACATTAGATGAATGTTCATTTTGATTTTTAAATTCAAATGATAATTGTACAAAAATATGCAAAAGTTTCCGAAAGTTGCCGAAAATTCCCATGGAAATTTTCCACACTGAAAATTCCCGGGAATTTTGCAACCCTACACACACCAACACTGACATACAGAAATAAACAAACAGAAACATACAGACGCACATACACATACGGAAACAGACAAACACACAGACACATACTGACACATAGACACATTCAGACACGCAAACACACACATACACACAGACACGCACAGACAAAACATACATACACACGTACAGACACACGGAGATACACACGAATAAATACAGACACACAGACACACAAACAGACATACAGACATATAGAGACACTAAGACACACACACTGGCAAACAAACAGACACATAAAGACACATACAGACACACAAACACACGCAAGACACATACAGACACATGCATACACACAAATAGTCACATAGCTTCACACGCAGAAACACACACGATCAAACGCAGACACACAGAGACAGATACACACATAATACCCCCGGACTTCGGCGGGGGGGGGGGGTAGCCAACCGAGGCTTTGTCCTTAATTGCCAGTATGATGTGCAAATAAGACTTTATAAACGTTCTAGTATCATTATAAAAACTGTACATGCGGATGCATGTTTCATTGTGGTGTAAATTTTCTATCGGAAAGTAGGTTTGACTGACTTTGAGGGACGTACACACAGCAAGCAGTGAAGATTTTTACATGTATGACCATCCATCATCTTACAGCAACACTGTCTCACTACTTAATGGCAATATAGATGTAGACATATCGCCATTGGTGTCATCACACGGAGGACTGACGTTACGGCTTATTGACGGCAACAGTGGTGCCAACGGACGGGGATTTCTTGCCGATGTCAGCATTTCAGGTATGGTGAACGAACAATAACTGAATTTTACATCTAGCAACATTACATTAAGAAACACTGATTTTGAAAAATGTGAAAGCTGCAGTATATTATGTGGTTCGGTTCGATGTTTCAATCTGACTTTATCTGCATTCCTTTCGCAGATAAACCAATATATCCGAGAACAAAGACAATCGTACCAGAGGCGTCGATCCTATGGGGCAGGAGGGAGGGGACGATCGCCCCCCAATATATATATGTATATATATATATTTTTTTTTTTTTTTGGGGGGGGGGGGGTTGGTCATACATATCGATTTGCCCCCAATAATTTTGACAACTTGAAAAATTCATAATATGAAATACAAGGATATGTTAAAAAAAATGGAAAGCACTATAAAACCATTAAACTTAGCATAAAATTATCATCAAATAGACGAGATTGTCAAATTTTCGGCACGCTTTGCTCGCAAAATTTTGACATTTTTTCACTTTTGCCCCCCCCCCAACGGAAAAACGAATCGAAAACCCTGAATCGTACCATTTGCTGTGCCAGTCCGCACGGGCATTGAAACGATCTACCCAAAGACACTGCAATCTTCATTACCAT
The DNA here is from genome assembly GCA_001188425.1 of Eucidaris tribuloides. Taxonomy (NCBI): domain Eukaryota; kingdom Metazoa; phylum Echinodermata; class Echinoidea; order Cidaroida; family Cidaridae; genus Eucidaris; species Eucidaris tribuloides. The sequence goes on along the minus strand of JZLH01S0604637.1, from coordinate 73,009 downwards.
CATTATTATTAGGCTCGCGGTAAACCACAATGCAATTGGATGGTGTGTTTGATAATCCTATCATACTCTTGTAGGTTTTAACTTATTTAATTTGTTTGTTTCAACATGGACAGACCAATTCAGAAGACACATTTTTCCAAGGGTATGGGCATAATAAAAGTCAATACAATGGTCGCAGTCACAGTTTGGTGCAGTATATAAAAATACATGTATGGTCCAAAACAGTTTAATCATGAAAAGAATAATGAGTGTATGAATGCAACGGTAATGAAACGTGCTTTCAAATTTAGAAACTCATTATCGTAGTGCAACGCACTAACACAATAAGGAAGCGCAAAATGTAAACACATTGCCCTAAATCTGCGTGATCCACGAGAGGTTTTGTCGTTTGTTGTCGTTGTTGACAAAATTATCCACACAAAGGAAACTTCGAACAACTGATTTCTTCAACCAGGGGCGGCGGAACGTATTTTTGTTTGGGGGGAGGGGCAAAGGCAAAAAAGGCACTTAAGACGCATGAATTTATTTTCACCATCAGATTAGGTTTCTGCTTGAAGTTGCTGTTTTTGGCGGTATTTTTATTTGAACGAAACCTTTTAGAAGTGGGTTCCGATCATTAAAACATGAAATATATACACATACTCCGCGAGCGAGCGGTTTGAGAAAATTTAGAAATTTTAAGTTGTAAAACTCGCTTTGTGGTCTATTCTGGCGCTAACTACACCTTTGAATTTAAATTGAAGTGTTTTCAAAAGATAAAGAGCATCTGATTAAATCAAACTTTTCTGCTTGAAGTAGCTGTTTCTTCGCGGTAACGTAATTAAGCAAAACCTTTTTGAAGGGGATTTGTGATCATTAAAACCTGAACGCGAGCGAGCGGTTTGGAAAAAATTTGGAAATGTTAAGTTGTAAAATTCGCTTTGTGGTCTATTCTGGCGCTAATTACGACTCAAAGCTTTGTTTGCACTGTGTTAAAAAGATGAAGAACATAATAGATCTCACAAATCCATACGAATCAATGAGCAAACACTGAAAGGGGCAGAGCTAGATGATTAAGCACGTAGTTTCGGTATGAAATACACAGTCATGATGCACATTATGAATATGCGAAGTTCTGTTAAAGAAGGGGCATTCTCCTTAAGAAGTGAGTTTCTTTGTTGAAGAGATGAAAATGCGCTTGTCGGAAAGTTCCCTTACGAAAGGAAAAAGATGGAGAGGGATCAACTTTTGCCACCCCCGAGGGCGCTAAGGTGAGAGGCAAAATGCCGTTTTTAGGCACATAATGTGCGTCTTCGTTGGAAGTATTCTCTTTAATCTACGATGTGCGTCAAGGGCAAAAATACAAGGAACAAACAAGAACCAAAATGAAAGAAAATCACCTTCAATGACGAATGCGCTTATTTCAAATAGGTTCCACTTCACTCAGAATCGGGACAAACTAAAAGAAGGCACGCTAAACTAAAAAATTAAATTATTTACCTTTAAGTGAAATGGGGGGGGGGGGGAGTGGCCCATAAAGTAGAAGGGCCTAATTTTGCTACCCCAATGAGGGCATTACGATGAAATGTAATGCCCCTTTTCTGCACAAAATGTTCATTGAACATAATTTACCCAATAATGTCTTCTCTCATATCAATTTCTTAACAACAGAAGACGATCCTCTATTACGCATTTAAATACGAGGTTTTAATGCGCACTGGTCATGCACTAGTGATCTCTGCCGCACTGTAGGCAGGGGTGGAAGGAGTATGTCTATTGTTTGCATTCACACTCGAACGCATAATCATAAAGACACGCGTGGAATTCTCACTGAAAGGAAAATCGTATCTGTGATTGTTTTTGCCATTTCCGCGGGCCTTATCCTAGCCAATAAAATTTGATTTTTACATTTTTAGAATCCTTAGACTTCCCACTACATATCCCCATCGTCAATATATTTATGGATCTCGCACTTTCATTTTATGAAGCGGCAAAGACAGAAAAAGTGAGAAAAACGGGGATCTTCCACAAGATTTTGTACCAAAAAGGAAGTCTTTAGACTCAAAACCGCGGGTCATAATGTTGACTTTTGCAAAATATTTTGATCTTATCTTAAAGATAAATCTTTGATTATCATAAATCTCGTGTCAATAGTATATCAAGCTTGTAGATTTGTTACAATGGCAAAAAATGAGCCAAAAACGACGGTTTTAGTTCCAATTGACCATTGTGTTGCAAAACTCTAGACCATGAAGAAAGTAAAAGATCGCTTAGAAATTGATATGGTACTGAATACATGTACGCGCCCCTTTAGGGGCGCGCAAACAAGAAAGAAAATGAATGAAACATGAAGAAAATATAACATAATATAACTTAATACAAAAATGAGTAGATTAAAAAAGTGTCATTTCAAAAGGGCAGATTTCATTTTGAAAAAAACAAACATTTTTTCCTATCCGATTTTTTTGTTGGTGGGGGGGGGGGCAGTGCCCCCCCCATTCCGCCGCCCCTGTCTTCAACCACAACCTTTTTGGGGAAGGGGGATAATTTCGCTTATTTTAAAACTACACTTTCCAATCTATGCTTTTAATAAAATCATCCACTACCCAACTCCTGTAAATGACTTAACCCATCTCAACAGCGTTATGAAAATTTAGACCATTACTGCGGATATATTGCAGAAAAGCAGTAGCAAAGAAAGCTTGTCCGGTGCTGTTTGACAAAAAAAAAATCGAAGACAAAAATATTTTTACGGTAACTCCTCTCCCCCCATCTATAGATGAGCGTACCAAAGTGGAAATAATCTATCCAGATTGGATCACCTACAACCTACCCCCCCCCTTTCCGCTTGTCAGATGCTGTTTGGGTGATTTTCTCGGGGGGGGTGCAAAATATGTTTTTTTACCGTCGTCGCACCCCCCCCCGCTTGATGATGCTGTTAGGGTGGAAAACAGATTGTGAGCAAAATGATTTTCGTCGTCCCTACACCCCCTTCGAAATGGTCTAGTGACACCTTTGCATCCTCACCTCATGTCCTTTCATGGTTGTTACCAGTACTACATAAGTATCAAGTGTTAGATTACGATTTCTTTGCGGAGTAAATTTGCTCTTGTTCCTTGCAATGCTGTTGTCATTCTTAATATTAGATTCAGAAAAGTATTCCCGTAGTCTTAGTTTCCGACAGAAAGAGTGTACATCTTCTTTAAGATCTTCATTATTTTGTTTGGGAGTGGGGGTAAATTTTGGACCTTTCTTTAGTAAACTAATTTCGTCCTGGTTCAAAGCTACCTTAGAGAGATTGATTACTTTAGGTTGTAAACTTCACAATTATCTGTAGACTTACGTTCTTCGATCGTGTCCGATTGGTTACGTTCAACACATTCATCATTGAAACAGTGGAAGGAATTACTTAATTTTAGCGTTGGTGATATTGTTCTGGAGCCCACTGAAAATTTCTTCCATGCTGTACATTATATAGAAAGTAGGACTATTATCCCCTCCCGATCCGTATCCTCTTCTGTCTAATCCCCCCACTCCAACCTACGCGACACTATTATGGTACAACCCTTTTTACTCTTCCGCCTATTCACTTACCTCCCGCTTTTATCTCTTTATGTAACCGTCTTGTCATTGAAAACCTTGACTATCACCTTGACTGAGATTTAAAGTCTTATACACAGTAAATTAAAATACTTTGTTTTGTGTGTGTATATAAATGCATGAAACTAACAGGTTAGACCATTCCACCTGAAGAAATAAATCGGAAAGCGCTAGTGGAAATCAACCTGAAAATGTCTACCGTGTGATTATTCTCGGAGGTGAACTTATCTCAATTTTATATATATATATAATATATATATATATATATTATGTATTATATATATATATATATATATATATATATATATATATATATATATATATATATAATATATATATATATAGTATATATATATATATATATATATATATATCATATATTATTTTTCATTGATAAAATTGCCGATATAGTGAGAATTTCCCCTGACATGCCTTTAAAATGCTTAAGATCGTTCAATTTTGATTCTCAAGCTGAAAAACTCCCACTCGGTCGCTTCGCTCCTTCGCTTACACTTACCCTCAATAATCTGAACATTTGGGCCTCAGAAAATTCTTGCGTATGGCCTTGTTTTAAAGGTAGTCTCCACCGCATGATAACATAGTTATAATAAATTATTTTGAAATGTGTTGTTCCTCCGACTTTTAAAATATATTTATTCAAAACGTTGGTTTTAGATTATAGTATTATACTAGCAGACAGAGACCAGCAATCTCAACTTCCCGAATCAAAAGAAAACTGGGAGGAGGGGGATTGGGGAATATATCCCACCACTTTTCGGGAAAGGGGATCATCTGTACAAATATACCCTCACTTTTCAATAAAAAGGTATTTTTTCTTTATTCAAGTATTAATAACATTTATAAAATGTTAAAATGCTAAAGATATTGTTATCAGAATATCCTGATGTGTCCGATTTTATATTACCATATCTCTCATTCATGTGCATTTCTAACGTGTTTTCCATCGGTCCAAATGGGCAACATATACCTATCACTATTTAGTGCACAGATAACGCAAAATGTAGTCCTAATGAAACATCGTATTATCAACAAAATGTAGGAAACAAACTCAGCTATATTTACGTGAGAAAATAATGAGCCCACCCGAGACTGTACAGCATTTATCAAGATGACAGTCTAATACATCTCTTATGTTTGGTCACGATTTTTTTTGGCTCAAAATTTTGAAAACTCTTAAAAGAAATATTTAGAATTGTTCAAAAGAATGTGATGGGGGGGGGGTAGTGTTCCCAGTATTCCAGGAATTTTGGTATCCACTACCCTTTTTACTTCCCCAAAACTCCTAAAAGTATTTCCTTTTTACAATCTTTTCCTTTCTGATAAATGCGCTTTTGAATCATTTGCATCAAAATGATCCCTTAGAATGAGTGCCCCTTTTTATTTCCATAATCGTTTCTTTTCAGATAAAAGCAATAGTAATTTTTTCACCTCTGATAAACCTCACCTGTGACAATGGCCTTTTTCACTTTTTAGAGGATTTTTTTTTACTATGTTTACTTCCCTAGAAATTTGTTTCAAAATGCTATATCAACGCGACTTTATAATCTATTTTTACAAAAATTCCATACCCTCCCCCCGCTGGGTCGCTTCACTCCATCGCCGAGGAAGGATCTCACCCTGTCACATAAATGTGCCCCGTCAAGATTTTGCCCCTAAAATTAAAAGTGTTCCGGCGCGCCTGTATACAGGTCATTTACCAGAACGAGCACTCTTTTCGCAGAGGAAACGTTTTAGTGCAGAACGTGGATAATCGTCCCATTTGCCATGATATGCTGCAGGATTATTGGAAGGAGCTGCATAAATTCGTCCGCACTTACGACTACTGCTAGGCTCACCTGAATGCCACAGATTTGATATGGACGATGCATGTATTATCATTTCATCATGTAAATTAATGCAGATTGACAATCAATTTTTATGCCTTAGCATCTTAGGTGCCGGAGGTTTTATATTTTCTGGTGTCCGTAAATCCGTGCGTTTGTCCGCAATAACTGAAGACACAGAGCTTGGATTTTTTTTTTAAACTGGAGTACCATAATGTAGCTATAAAGAAAAAAAAAGAAAAGATTTTGGAATTGAAAGGTCAAAGGTGAAAGGTCACAGAACCTTACATATGTCAGAAGCTCGTCGCTATTATTTATGATTAGATATTCATGTAGATAAATTTAAAGAGAATACACAGTACTGGTTAAGTACTTGCAGAACAACATCATTTTGAACCAGCTGCTTTCAAACCTTCTGTGAACAGAATGATGGTATTTTGAAAATGTCACTATAGTACAGGAGAGAGTAGTTAAAAACAACAGAAGACTTCGTTTTTGACAAATCTGCTACACAAATCCCCACTGCTGACAAAGTACTAACACAGAAATCAATATGTGGGACTATGTTAATTGTTGACATATACACTTCAGCAATGGAATGGGCACATCATATGGAAAACTTCACCTGTTCGAACTGCCAATCCCTCATCTTTTTATTGCATATGGAGTGAATTAGTCCCACATTGTAATGCAAATGTGATATATTCTCACCTGGAAACCAATGAAATGTGAACTTAGAAATATTGATGAAAGATTTTCCATCATCAATCAGTACTGTGTATTCTCTTTAAGTATGTAGTATGAGGCGCCGATGAATTGATCGGAGTTCAGAGTTACAACATCAGAGGTCAAAAGTCACAAGGCTTCATACATGTCTGATTTTGGGCTTGTTTTAATAAAAATAACACGAACAAATAACATCACACTACTGCGCAAACCGCAGTTCATACAAATTTTATTTACTTATCGGTGCGGAAGCTTACCTCAGTACTGACTTATCCATCATAAGTTATCATACCTGACTGATTGATAGGAAATGACAACTGTCACTATACCCTTGTTATATGATATACAACCCAGTCAGTGAATGAAGTTTCATAAATTTCGTTATAAAGTAATTTTTGTTATAAGACTAGCATATCATTTAATGTGGTGCTCATCCGGCATCCGGCAAAGAAATTCACGTTTTTTGTGATTTTTAAATAAATTTCGTATGAATAATTTTCCAATCAGAATTTAATAATTCCGTGTAGAATGTTGACGTTCCTCATTTAGCTCTACCAGATGACACCAACAAATTCAAAATTGGTTGAAAAATGGGGGAGAAATTGTATTTTTGGTGATTTTCTGGTAAATTTTGCATGAATTAGCAGAGTTTCGAATTCCCTACCTAGTGCTTATCATAAAAACAAACGGAATTGAAATCGGACAAGAAAATGATGAAGAAGCATCATTTCGAAATTGTGTACGGACGACAGATGCCGGACGCCGCACGACATACGCCGGACGGTCGACGGACGGCGGACGCCACGCTACGGCATAAGCCCATCTGGCCCGTTCGGGCCGAATGAGCTAAAAATGGCATGAAGAGTCTTCAAAGCATGTGATGCAAAGATTCATAACAATCATTTACAATCATTTATTTTCCACAATTCTTATGTAAAAGCAGAAAGAGCCTCAAGTTTGAAAGAATAGAATAGTCAGAAAACCGGTCATGAATAAATTAAAGAAAATAACTATAAATAAATAAATAGATAAAGAAATAAATAAATAATCTTCGGACTTTCGGTCTATCGAACGTTAGGTTTACAGGTCATTCGGTCTTTTGGACCTTCGAGCCAGGAGAACGTCGGTATATTTGGCTATAATTGTGTATTTGTGTAATTTCTGAAGTATCAAATTAGTGTTTTATTTCATTTTTCTAATGTTTTACAAAAATCCTTGATGTCACCGGAAAGATATTTTTTTATAATTTTAATCAGCTAGGGTCACTTTGCTTATCAATACAGTATTTATAATCAAAAAACTATTTTTGTACATAAATACATAATTACTACCTAAATAAATGGAATGCGTAATTAGTACCTAAATAACAGAAATACAATTGCAAATTTATGGATGATAGTGTCCAATCGAGGCTTTGTCTGTAATTGTCAGTATGTAAAGTGCAAATACGATAAACTTTTGGAATTAAACTTAGTGTCATCGTAAAAGCTGTAACACAATGTTTATATATAAATCATTGTGGTGTGCAGGTTCCATCGGGAATGCAGGTTCGACTGACTTAGAGGGACGTACACACCGCAAGCAATGAATATGTTTATGTCTTCAACCACCCGTCATCAACCTCGTGGGACTACCGTTTCTCATCACTTGGTGGCACTATAGATGTTGATATACCACCATGGGTGTCATCTCGTGGAGGACTATCGTTGAAGCTTTATGACCCCAGCAGTGGTACCCTTGGACGTGGATTTCTTGCCGATGTCAGCATATCAGGTAATGGGAACGAATAATAACTGCATTTTACATCTAGCAACCGGATAGTAAGAAACACTGATATCAAACATTGTGATAAATGCAGTATATAATGTAAAGAATATGAAAATAATGCATATAAAATTGAAAACTAATGATGTCAAATACACAACAATATTATTTTGGAAAAAAACCCTTTGCAAAAAGTAACAATTTAATAAATTTGTCTAATGGTTTCAAAGTTTTTTTTTAAATACTGACAAATCACCAAAGTGACGGTTCAATAACACCCCTTACATGAGATTGGTGCGAGCAAATTCATGTACAAGCTGTGTCTTAAAGGGAGAAGGCGCCAGCAACTAACAGGCATAAGTTAAGAAATAAAGAGGCATTGAGAGTATTGTGGGAATTATGGTATATGGTGATAAAGACATCCTAAATAAGGGCTACTGTGTGGCACTCACACTCAGCAAGGCCCTATAAATTAGTTAATTTGTGTTTATTTTATGTCTTTGCAAGCCTTATCTTAAGATAAAACTTGCAGAAACAGTCATAGGGGGAGGAGCTTATCGATTCAAATAGTGCATACATTACTACGGCGTGACGAACACACGTCGGGTGGCATGCATCGGTCATGCTTGGTCAGTTTCAGCAATGTGTAAGTGCGATCTGATTGGTTGGCAAGAACTCAAATGTTTTCTTAACTTATGCCTGTTAGTTGCTGGCGCCTTCTCCCTTTAAGTAATTTTGTCGTTATAACGTCGTGCGCATGGCATAATGTCGTTAGCAAGTGTTCAAAGCAGAATGTCGTTGACAGTAAATTGCTTGTAATGTGACAATCATTGGCTTATTTCACATGAAATCAAAATATTGTGATCTTTTAGGTCCTTTTTATAAGTATGTTAGGCAGAAATATGAATTAAGAGTTTTTTGTCAAGTTAGAGGCAATTTAGTGTTAACGACATTCTGCTTAGAACACTTGCTAACGACATTATACCATGCGCACGAACAAGACTTTTGAGCCTATCGTGCCTTGTGAAATGTCAATCATGCATTGCTTGTGTCCATTTTAGCTCTTAATGGTTATAGATTCAATACTGCGTCATGAATACAACGATTGAAATGAGACACGATAATAGACATAATAAATGCAACTATTCCCGCAAAATTAAAGTAGAAGAAAATTTTAGAATTAGTTGAATTCCATGCAGTCATATTGCTTCCTATATTTCCAAAAGACGCGCAGAGTTGGGAACCAACCGATGTGGTGTCTTCATGCGGCGGCAGTGTTGTATTGGACAGCTCTGTTCGGAGTCTCACATTGACATCACCACACTATTGTAATTTCGACGGAGCCGACTATGCATGTTTGTGGTATGTAAGGAGCCTGTCAGGTACTACCATCCAGGTTCGATTTGCTGATTTCAACTTACGAGGTTCAGCTTACGTTAAGGTAAAAAATGGTCCTACTAACTCTTCTCCGCAAATACTGAAGGCTGCAGGGTCGACGTCGCCAGATCCTGTGATTTCCACCAATAACGTCAGAACCATCTACTACTGGTCAGATGGGGAGACATCCTGATGTGGAGTGAAGTTTGTTGTCAATGCCATATTCGGAGGGTTTGTACTATAGCGTCAGATGTTGGTTTCACTATTATTTCGTTTTCAGTACGTCACACTCGTGTATGTTTGTATCATACGTGAATTTCATAATATGAAGGTATTTATGACGTGCAAGTGGTGTCTAAGGAACTGGTGAGCCCTGTATATCTTGCTTATCGTGACAATCTACGGCAGTAACGTTTAATTATACATTAAATTTAATTTAATGAACATAATGCCTGTTTTATTTTGTTTCATGTTATTCTTCATTAATCAACTTTGTTTAAAATCCCTGTTAGTAAGCAAATAATCAACGTTGGTAAAGGTGATGGGACAAACTATCACTTCCGAGGCGATCTGGATGTAGCTATCTTTCCGAAGCGAAGCTGAGGAAAGATAGCGTATACATTCGGATCGCCGAGGAAGTGATAGTTGGTCTCATTGCCTGAAACCAAAAGTTGATATTTGCTTTGTATTCCACATCGGAAACTATTTAACCAAAGACACAAAAAGGATTAACATTGCTCTTTTAAAAAAAGACATTTGGGCTCGAATATGGAATACGCGCCCGACCAACACCTGGCTGCGCGCATCACCAGGGGCGTCGACGTTCGATGCGCGCGCGTGCGCGTTAGCGTACATGCATGTCGCGTATTGCGCTCACGAAATACGCGCGCTGCCGAGATGGTGTTAGTACTTTTTTGTTTCGCTGATCTCTTTACATACAGTCCCAACGCGTCAATTATCAACATTTTGAGTACGCGCGAAATAAAAGTGCGTTACACTCGGACTATCAATTTACTATCTATCGAGTGTAACGAACTTTTCTTCTCGAGTGATCTGACGGGAAAACTATGCTTTATCACGTGACCAACTCTTGGCCAATCCTATAGCAAGATTCTTAGTATGTGGAATATAATGGCAATTAATGCCCTCAAGATTTGTTTTTAAAGGATTTGGAGCAAACTAGCAAATGGCATGTGATACCAATCGATAATAACGATGTGTGATAATAACGATAAGAAAGATTTGCATTTCCTATGGTGTGTAAAAGTGTCCAAGGAATTACCACTCGACCTGACTGACATGTGGTAAATTGGTCATGTAATTTGCTTCAAGTTCATAGAGATATACGCCAGAAAACCTTTTGTTATAATGTACGTCATAATACGTCAACGGATGAAAGTGGTCACATTGATAAGAGCATTTTTGAGAACTTATCATGACAGCATCATACAGAAAATTTGCAACATCCCAGGAACATGCCAGTCACGTACATATGCACTAATCATGATTTCATTGATAAGACGTTCATAGGAGACGTCATCAGAGATTCAAAAGAACAAAATGACGGCATGAAACATACTAGGTCATCATACCTAACAGAACAGCAAACAAAAACATGAAAGTCATGGCTATTCAGAGATTTAATGACTTTTTAGATTTTAAATGCACGTTCAAGTC
>JZLH01S0604637.1:51304-62017 GCA_001188425.1 Eucidaris tribuloides | reverse complement strand
CAATTAACGTGTGGTGTTGTACTCATTTGCATAGTACTGTTAAACTATAGTTATTTTTGCAGGTGTGTACAAATTCGTCTGTAGTATAGTGTATGTGGCCACTTGACGTCAGTAGGTGAGATAAAAATTCAGGAAATATGCATTGTATTCAGTGGGTATGTTAATTGGTTGGAACGACAGTTGCATGGTTGTAGAGGCATACACTCCCTAAATCGGCCTCCAGTGCCTATTCTTTGTACCAAATGTAATACGCACTGCCTGAATGCTACAATATATTAGAATCATGGCAAAATGCGTGGACTGATCCATAACTAAAACTATCCGTCGTCACATTACAGTGACACTAACCGCGATTCGGCAACATTGGGCACCGAAAAAGTACTGAGTTTCAAGCACGATGAATTTGCTTACTCTACTATATGAATAAGACAACTCGACCGGTTCTCTGCCGAATAAGAGTTTACTGAGTTTCAGCCTTGACTTTTAATGATCTTGTACTTTGCTTATTGATGAATGCAGATTCGAATGAAGCTCCATAGTGTCACACATATACACGAGTTAGTACTTGCTTGACTTGTTGCGATAGTAGAAGTAGTATATCAAACTATCTATGGATTTAGTTTGGATATAACTTGAACTTGGTTTTCGTGTCAGACTATTCCATTTTAGATTCTTGGGTTCAACTCAGTAATATAACTCTACGCGTACTCATAATTCTATCCAGGTCTCCTAACAAGTGTATCAAAGAGTTTCAGATGCAAATGTAAATTATCTCCTTACTATAAAGTAAAATGGAGTGCTTTCAAAATTAATCAGAGAAATGGATCGAATAATCCTTGGATCACTTATCACACTAATGAAATTGGAGAAATATCTGATTGTAATATATTAATCGAACCAAAGTATAATTTTTCTTTGGGCTTGATGTTTGTTTTATTTCATTTATCACTTAAACCTAAGCTAGACCTTTATTTACGCTATCTTTGGCTTGTCAAAGAATGCTCACTTGTTTTTTTTTTTTAACTCTTCGCAGGCCAGTATTGTAATATTTAGCATCAAAAGTTTTTCTTTCAAAAATTTGTGCCATTCTTATATGTATAGCACAAGATGATTGTGATAAGAATTTACACAAATTTGTAATTTTTCATATTTTTTTGTATCAAATATATGAGGTGTTGTTAAAAAATCAAATAGAATTTTCTTTTGGGTTTTTGAATTGTAACGCAGCTATCGGGGGGGAAAATCTAAGGCTTTTCGATGTCGGTGGTTTTGAGCTCGTTAACATAATTCATGACTCGGTGGGCCTTGTTTCTTGGAGTAAAGATCTGGCAGCGTAGAAACCTAATTAGTTATTTGGGGCAAGAAGACTGTGGATGTTAAAGATCGTCCCTTGCGGAAGGCAATGGTCATTGATGGGTAGCAAAAATGGCATGCGTTAATCGTAGTCGAGATCGTGTTTTCATCATGATAGTAGCTAACGATCGCGTTTTGATCCTGACGAAATGAAGAGCGATTGGTTTTTTAGAAGGGTTACTTGATCAAGTTCGTGTGTTCTACAATTGACTATGCATCTGCAAGGGGTAATGAAGCCTACTAATCTGGTATATGGTAATCTTTAGCTTTAAGGTTGATACATCCACTGGCTTTTCCTTGTACTACTATAAACATCTTGGACTTTTAAATAATTTCGTGAGACTTAGTTTCCATCTTTTTTTTTCGGTAAAAAAAACCTTGACTTTAATTAATAATCTCTTTCTTCGATCAAAGACTTACCCGGAAATAAAGTTCAGAATTTAAGCTCTCTTTCTTCAGGAAAAAATTATAATTGAACCAATTTGTGAAGTCATTATATCTCTGTTTAGGAATACGCATATGTTTTCCAATTGATACGCTCATTGGTAGAACGCGTGTTTCTTTATTTCCTTGTAGGCGTTTACCTCAAAATGTTAGCCTGTTTCGTGGGTAACCCCGTTACTGGTTCTTGGAGAATGTGAAAGCATTGATGTTACCTTTCTGACTTCTAGCGGAAACTTCAGTGTACTTGGAGATAAGTAGTTTGAAGATCACTATATGTTAGCATTTCGGTTCTTAGACGTTCATCAACGAATTGCAGTAAGTTAGGAGCCCGAGAGTCAGATGTCATGTCGGTCGCTCTTTCCATCACAGAGTTCCACATGACTTAAGCACCGTCCTGTGCACCCTGGGGGTCAGAGGAAAATCCGGTCTCGTAAATGCACACAGGTGTCCCTCCTGTGTGTCACTGCCACGCCTCACCGGCCGGCGTCCAGGATCAACAATCGTGTCACGTGTAACTATAGGTGTGGAAACCAAATAATTCGGCATAGTGCTCTTCTTCGGCAGCAGTCGCGGTCTCGACTGGCTGGCTATCTCGCTTTCAGCTTAGAGTTAAAGAAGCACATGGTAGCTTTTCAGCTTTACTGCTTCACATGTTGCCTGGGCGACATCCGATCATTACTGGTTTTAATTTGCGGTTATTTTATAGAGTATAGTACGCTCTCATTTTAGTTCTCAACATGTGCGCGCCATGTGCAATTTTAGGTGTTTGTATTATTGGATCTTATGATCACATCTCGCTCAAATATGATTTTAAAAGCAGTTTGTATACATTAGGCCAATTTAGGGGGTGCAATTTTTGTGGAGAGATTTAAATTAAAACTATTTACTTCCACAAAATTTAGTTTATAAAGACTGTGATTACCTTTCGGGGATATTAGGCTTGCGCCAGAGAATGTAATCAATTAATATTGTTTATATAATATGGTTTAATATTGAGAAGGACTGAACCCTTTTTCGGGTGTGGGGCCTGCAAATCAATGATTTTTTACAATAGTGGTTTTTAGGGAATTGTATCACTGAAGGGAGTTTCAACTTGGTCGGCCACTTAGGGGTATCAGTAATCGATTAATTAGTGGTTTGATTTAACTCCCATGCTTTTTACGCGCACTTCACGCATTAGGTAGGGTAGGTGCATGAGTCGAATTTAAGAGCGTGGTGATTAATCCCACTGGTTCAGCTGAGGTACCACTTACGCATGGCCCGTAGGGGGTATCCAAAGGGATAAAGTTCGGTTTATTGCCTTGTCCTCATCGGCGATTTATGTTGCACTGCCATTTTAGCAAATTTGTTAGTTGGATAGGCTTTATTGTATTGTCTTAGTACGCGCCATTGTTTAGGGTGCATTTCTAGGGTTGAGTTTTTGCAAATTTGTAGGTTTAGCACGTTAGTGTGTCGGGGTATAGGCTGGCGCCGTTGTTTGGAGAGCGAGCCCCTCAGGCCGTGCTATTCCTCTCGACGGTTGCCACACGGGTTAGGACAGGTTGTTACGTATGGTGGTTAGGAGAAGTGACCCTCGCACCTAACCGGAAACAGACGAATGTTATCAATAATCGCAATGTTTCAAAGCTATAAAAAAGTCTTTATTACGTCGAATTAATACTGGTTGACACTGTCAATGATGCACGAGATCATTAATCCAATCGTTTTATTCAAATCCTTATATGACTCTGCACTGGATTATCGCTTCATTTACGTTCAGGGTTGGATTATGTATATGAAGATTACTAACTTTCTACTTAGGAGTACTAGTTTTCGACCAGAAGGGATATGAAAATGTCTAATAATACAGTCGTTACGCGCTACAGGAACACGCAGCAGTAGGATAATTGAACAACAACGTTCATACATACCATTTACCGTACAAGCAAGGAAACGCGTGTCCTGAAAAGTATTCCATTAACATACCATCATATTATAGCGTATCGCGAGGTAAACAACCCACGCGAGTCTGTTAATCTTTCTAGAACCGATCAGTCAGACATATCAATTAGGAGGCTAAGCAGAGGAAAATATAAACTCGCGATGAATAAAAGTATATCTTAAGCTATAAGTAGAGCAATAATGCCAAGGGAAAAAAATATTGCAAAAAGAACATATCAATTTTATTCATTTAAATACTCCAATTCGTAAGAAAACGTTCTTAGACTACTAATTTCAAATATTCTAACAATTGTCTCTGGTAAAACGCTTTCATGTTTAATTTTGATTAACAATATGAAGATTAAATTTTTACCCCTTACAATTGTTGAGTTGAGATGATTTAATGAATAATTCTATCAATAAATATGTGTACGTTTACCCTGTCATACATTAAGAAGAAATAATAGCTCAAAATTGTATAATTTATTACTTACATATGGGGTTATATCGTTCAAGCCCGAAGTCATCCAGTTATAATTAAGTCAATTCGGTTATTTTTGTTCTGCTAGAATATTGAACAAATTGCCTTTCTCATCCACTTAAAAGACCGACTTTTCTGATAGAGATGTTAATAGACCACTACCATATATGCAGGATATTGAACACGTACTCACCACCAGAACACAAATATAACTAAGAATACCAATACTTAGTTTCTACATACTTTTGACTAGTTGCCGCCAATAACCGAAATGCAAAACCCAAAATGGGAAGGTGACCTTCGTGTTTAGTCCTTTTTACTTCCTCCATACCGGACCGAATATTTCCTCAAAAACCCTCTTGATTTTTGGGCCTTTTCGATAAGCTTTTTTCGAAAAATTTGCAAATACATTCGAACCTTGTTATTTGGTGTAAGTACGAAAATTCGAATTGATCTATGAGCATTTTACATACTGCCCAAGGCGAGAAGAAATATAAAAATCGGTAGTTGAATTTGAGAGCATTTTATTTCTAGGTACGAGAAACTCGAATATAAAAATTGGAATCTTTTAGGTCTGAAATTTAACTGTTAAACCTGGTGTAAAATCTATTTAAAAGATCAGTAGTTATCTCGTTATTGGTTATATAGTTGTGTTTGGTATAGAGATCAGTAGACTGATCGTTGGCCAATAATCAGGTGTTTGTTGTCCACCTCCTATTTTTCTGGGGGGACTGAGGAACGGTGTCCCCTGCGCATCTCTTACACTATCCTTTTTCTTCCAAAGCTGATTGTCGAGAAGCGATCTTCTCCAATTTCTCTAACTTCCCTTTCAAAATTGAAAACTTAATTGCACAAAGCTTCAATTTTATAGCTCAAAGACTTTGGCAGGCACGTTTTGTGTCCACCGCAATGACGCATAAGGAATATGGTCATGCAGGTTACGTATTTGCCTGCGATTTACCTTCGGGAGATGAATTTACACAGCCCTTCTATCCGCGACTCGTATTTTTACATTCTGCGCATGGAATCTTCGCCCATGTTCCCCCTTACCCCGTTCGAGCACCGACCTCGCGATGTAGCATCTATTGAACCTTGTGTGACCCGTCCTACTGCTGATCACACAAAAGGCAACCAGGAACTTACCATATAATTCTGGTATAATCTCCAGTCTAAGAAAGAACAAACCCCATTATCATGAATGTCCAGAAAACGATACCAAGTCTAGATCATAATGAGTGGCCCTTTATCTATCTAGAGGAGGTAACCCCTCCACCACGACACCCGCCTCGAACTATTACACGCAAACTAACCATCAGCGAACAAACAGCACACCACAGCACATAACCACCACACCCCCACCCACCACGAACACACCACACAACCACACACACACAAACACAACTAACCAACAGCCAACCACATGACTTCACACCACACTCACGCACGAATCAGGCTCGAACCTCACACGAACACACACACAGAAGGACACAAACTGATTACACAGGAATATATACACACCACCTGTTCCTCTCCGGGGGAAAGAAAAATCAGGTTCGCAAACATGAAATCATTTCAACTGGTTATTTTAGGGAAGATTTTAAAATTAAGTTATCGAAAAACATTCATGTTTTAACACTTCTCTCTCTCTTTGTTTTTCAAGTGTGAGTCCAGATATTATTTTAAAAATAGTTAACATTGGTAATTATTTTTTTTCAGGTCGGTTCTGAACAGTTTCCATCCAACACATTATTCATTGTTTACTTGTTAATATCAGTCTGGCAACGTACTAATATTTTCACAAAATTACACTGGTGATGTCTTAACTATATTATTCTGATTAACTTATCTTTATAACATCATGGTGACAGTAGAATCATTGAATAGGTTGCGTCACTGACTAGCCGCCACGACGATATCATTACGTCAGTTACATGTAAATCCGTGAATGTCACGCGCACGTTCAAATTTCAAGTTTATGACACTATAAGTTAACTTCTGATTTCAAGTGTTCAACTGAGCCGTCTATATTTATGACAGCATAAATTTGTTTTTGATTTTCAATGAATTTAAATGACATTGTCAATGATAACAAAATTGATGCATTAGACGATGTTTAGTGTAATGTCAATAACATTGTCTAAAATTGAGATAACAAAATGAGACGTGACAACAATGTAGGTTGATGCAATATCTTTATCTGCAAATGATTTGATGTGGATACACGACTGACGCGGGTACAGTCGTCTCTTTTCGTCATTACAGGCATGCAGCGCTGGCGCCCACAATGGATATGCGTTTACGCGTCCGTCATTACGCGGTCCATAATGTGTTTGAGCCGCTTGCGCAACCTCGATCATGTGTGACATTTGATTATGTTCAAGTAAATTATTGTGGACTCACTTTGGACTAATCTTGGGATCCTTGATCATTCGTTTCATGCGGAGTTAAAATATTTATACAGAAGAACTGCCTGGTTATGTTATTATTTGGCTTTACTAATGGTGACGTCATAGATTATGACGTCGACGAGATGATCTGTTACAGCATATGACGCAAGAAATGTACAATTCTTCGTTTGAGAAGTGTTTTTTCTATTTGACACTATATCATATGAATGATAAATTTTGACAACTAATGCACGGACATGCCCTCATAGATGAGTCCACATACTGGTACTATTTGATTTTCCAATTTTAATTCAGTATAGATTGGGACGGTCATCGAATTAAAAGGAACCAAGACGATAAAATAGTCAATTCTAGTTGGCAGTTCACATCAAATTCGCCCGCAATGATCGAGTATGTCATTTTAGTAGATTGCCATCTTAATATAGCTATGACAGCTATCATACATGATAAATTTGCAACATCACCAGACATGCCAGTCACGACATATGCGACTATCTTGATTTTCTCTATTTTCTTCGGCAGGACTGTACAGTCATATAGTCCAATTAGTGTATCGTCATTAATATTCACGTATGAAGATTAATTAATGAGACAAAAACCTGAACGCATGAAATTTCATATCTAGCAGTTGGCTTACGCCTATGCAAGCAACAGCAACCAAACACATGAACCTCAAGTCAAAATCAATAGCCGGGTCTATTCTAGAGATTTATGACTGATTTTAAAATGCACGTTAAGTCTATAGTGCTGCGCGCGTGCTTTGGAACGCTTTCGGGCTGCGTACGCCTATTTCAGGTCCAATTGCGTTTTGGAAAATGGTTTCAAATTGATGTAGAATTTCAGTCAGGTATTTCAAAAACCACGACAATATCGGGGAAATTTCAATAACAAAACGGGTGGGCGGGAAAAAACGCGCGCGTACGCGCGCGCTACAAAAAATTCTCCAATGTCCTGAAAGTATGCAGACAAAATTCCTAGGTCGATTGGAGCATCTTTAAGTTTTGACGCGCCGTACGAGCCTCATGACGCGCGCAGCACGTTTCTTTGTCCAGAGGTTGACCTTTACATACCTTGGACATGTGCAATTCTGTGGTTACGTAATTCGACTTCAGCATGAGATATTGACAATAAACAGATTTGACAAATGACGTCATAGATGAGGTCACGGTATGACTGATCACATAAATGACATGTCATTGTCGAGATATTGTCATGACACATGATTCATGGAAAGTTGCAACTATGACAGGACACTCATGCTCTGAGATTATTTGGGACACAAATAAAGTGGTCAGAAAGAAAGAAGACAGAAGATTTTGACGAAATCAATGTGATCCGCAAACGGTTATCACGTGCGGGATCACCAGGACATATCCATGTGGGCGCACGCGCGTAATGACGGACGCGTACGCGCGTGTCAAATCTTAAAAGAATCCCTCATTCCTCAAATTGCAGTTTGCATACATTGCATCATTTTGTTATCTTAATTATCATAACATCGTCTAAGACGTCATTAATGAAAATCAAATTTAGTCAATATAGCGTGACTGGAGTTACATGTAACTGAGATGACGTGCGGATCACCTAATTCGTCTCAGTGACGAATTCAAATCTAGTTGTATTTAATGTTAGAATAAACACACAGTGTTTGGAAATTAGACGCCCTGTTAAGTATGAATAATGGACCACACTGAAAAAAAAATAAATTTAACACTTTTAAAATTCCTTAACGGAAATGATGTTTGTTCGATATATTTCCTAACAGCCTTTCAGTTCGACCTGATCCGAGGAACAGGGTGGTGTGTATGTGTTTGTGACTGTGTGTGTGTGTGTGTGTGTGTGTGTGTGTGTGTGTGTGTGCGGGGGGGGGGGGTTACCTCCTGATGATGCCAATATCAGTGTCGTCTGACAAAAAGGGCTCTTTGATGACTTATTTGAGTTCTGTTTGGTTTGTGTCTGACGGTCAGATAATGTACGGGTCTGGCAGTAGTGGCAAGTTCATGCATCGAGTCGCGGGAAGGGGGACACCGAAGGTAAAATAATACTTAATCCTATCGCGGGCAAACGTGCCTGCCACTCTTGTCATTGTTCAAAAGTTGAGAAAATTGAAGCTTTGAAAGCTTTGAAAGGGTGGAGAGATCCCCATCAGAAAAATAGGAGGGGACACGTTTCCTCGCCCCCACAACTATTACAACGAGATATACTGATTTTATAACACAAATAAACCTAAGTTTTACGGTTTACGAATTTCAAATTCCAATTTTATCCGTTGAAAAATGCCAAATTCCGATTTTTTCCGCGTTGTATTTTGCAATTTTTCGACACAAATAAAGTCAAGCTTACGAGGCCCATGGGGTTTTGATTCGGGTTTGGGGACATAAAGGTAAAACATATTCTTTTGGCTTTATTCGGCATCATATGGGTAAGTTGGTTTAGTTATATTTTGGGGGGAATTTTCAATATTCTCCAACACCGAAAACGTCGGGCTTTAGATAAACCTTGATAAAATACAATTGATTATTTGATGACAACGTACCAATTGATAAATTTTGGCATTTTTCCTAAATGGGGTAAAAACTTTATTGTATCAAAAACATACACTTTAGATTGATCAGTAGTTAGAAGCGTTTTTACAGAGATTTGAAATGAATTCTACTGATTGGTTTAAGTATATTTTTGCATATTTTTTTCCTGCATTCTCACTCTAGAATTACATCGTGGTTTACCGGCGAGCCTAATAGTGATGGTGGTAATGAAGACTGCAGTGTTCTTTATGTAGATTGTTTCAACGCTCGTGACGGTAAATGGTACGATTATCCTTGTTCTTCGCTATATTAGTTCATCTGCGAAAAGGATTCAGGAAGGTAACTTTATAATTGAAACATCGATCCACAATTGACAGTGCAGAGTATTGATTTAAAACATGGTACTTATGAAGTACCATTCGAGTAATAACTTTGCTTTGATGCAACATTCCAACATTCAACGCAATTTGAACTAAACCGAAATGCATTGATTCCTACTCTATTGTGAGGTCAGGCAATGCTCAATTCTCAAGTAAGGTCCAAAAGGTAACATTTACCAAAGAACCACGGTTACAGACACTGGAAACTCTAGGAATATCACATTGTTGATAGAATGTTTTTGCTACGCACCCGCGTCCAGAAAAAGCGTCGTAAAGGGTCCCTTTTCCAGCCCTCGGGCGTCGTCGACGTTCTTTTGGAAAAAGGTAGCTTTTTCAGACACCGTTTTGCTGGCAATCGCCACTTAGAGTAGCCTTTTCTCACATGTCACGCCATTTTAGGTTATTAATTTTGGTTATGTAGATAACGCCATTTTTAGGGTGCAATTTTTTTGTGGATCTAATAACATCTCCAAAATTAACGTTATGATAATTAGGAGACATTATTTATAAATTGTTAAGTGAACCTCTTCGGGTTGCGCAATGTAACAATAATGTTTTAGATGAGAAGAGCACTTGGTGGGGTATCAAATTAGTTGATTCATGTTTACGCCACTTAGGGTATCGAATTGTGGAATCCAGCTTCACGCACTTAGGTATCAGCGATAAGCGGAATTTCCTGGGAGTCACGCCCACTTAGGAAGCCTTTTTTATGCGATACGCCATTATAGCCGGTGCCAAATTTGTTTTGTTAGGTTACGCCGTTATGTGGTGATTCTGAGGTGTTGGACACGGGTGGGAGCAGGCCTTCAGTGTGTGGAGAGCGGATCCCCCCCCCCCCCCCGCGTGCGTGAATGTTGGAATGTTCCATCAAGAAAGTTTATTTACTCGAATGGTACTTCATAAGTACCATGTTTTAAATCAGATATTACTTGCACTGTCAATTGTAGGATCGATGTTTCATATTATAAAGTTACCTTCCTGAATCCTTCTTCTTGCAGATGAACTAATATAGCGAAGAAACAAGGATAATCGTACCATTACCGTCACGAGCGTCTGAAAACAATCTACATAAAGGAACACTGCCAGTCTTCATTACCCATCACTATTTAGGCTCGCCGGTAAACCACATGTAATATCTAGAGTGAGAATGCAGGAAAAAATATGCAAAATATACATTAACCAATCAGTAGGAATTATCTTTC
>JZLH01S0604637.1:11347-35446 GCA_001188425.1 Eucidaris tribuloides | reverse complement strand
TTTACATGTGCGTGCGTGGATCTCTAAACGTGTGCGCTTGTGCCTGTCCCATTGTGTGAGCGTTTTGAATGTATGCGTCTCTGTGTGATTAAATGTATTTCTGTGTGTGCATACATGCGTTTGTGTGTATAGGCCTGTATGTGTGTGTCTGTGTGTGCGTGGGGGGGGGGTGGGATGGATGGGTGGAGTGTGTATGCGCCTTTGCTAGCGTGCAGTTGGGTGATGGGTAATTTGAATTTTATTTCCACTTAGTTTGAAACACGTATATTTGCAAATAGAAGCATGCAACACGTACGCACATAACCCAAAGCAAGCGAGGCACTTTAGCTAATGCATATTCATATGGTAATTTGCATAATCAGATATAATGACAACTTCACCTTGATTAATAGCCTTTTTCATAGTTTTTTAACATTCAACAGCGCAAGCGTTCTGTTATCAAATGCATAACAAAGTACGCAAAATATTACATCCCGTGAAAGTGATTTCACTTTATAGGAGACTATTTTCTTACCATTAAAAATAGACAATATATATAGGGATGCTAACTTATTATATTACAGTAGATGTAGGTAGGGTAAGATAGGATAGCTGTTAGGATAGGTAAGGTTAGGTTAGTGATAGGATTAATAGGTTGTAGGTTTCGTGAATAGAATGGAAGTACAACTAATTGTCTAGATTTCAAAAATTTTCTTTATTTTTACACTTTTGCGTTACCGAGTTCGTTTTCAAAACGTCCACAAAACGTTTTAAAAACGTCCGCAAAACGTTTTCTAAACGTTTTTAAAACGTTTTACGTTTTCTCCAGGTCTTGGTTAAATTTACAATTGGTTGTACAACCGTCTTTTACGTTCTAAGGACGTTTTCAAAACGTTCTGAGAACGTTTTCTGAGACATTTTCAAATTACGTTTATAAAAACGTTCAAAAGGGTCCACATTTTACGTTATTAAAACGTAACTTGGAAACGTCCAGAAAACGTAACTGGTACGTCTCTTTAAAACGTTTTTTGTTAGCAGGGATCCCGGGCAGGGATATATCACCATTGGTGTCATCACGTGGAGCACTGACGTTGGACCTTTATGACAGCAACAGTGGTACCAACGGGCGTGGATTTCTTGCTGATATCAGTATTTCAGGTAAGGTGGACAAACCATGACTGAATTTTAAATCTTGCAATCTAACATTGTGATAGCTGCAGTATATAATGTAAAAAATATGAAGCAATGCATATCAAAGACAAATCCAATGATGCCAAATGCATAAAAATCCTTAATTTCGGAAAGAACTTTGCGAAACATATCAGTTTCATAACAACTTGTAATGGTTTCAAGGTGGTAACTCGTGTGTTTTACTTTTAAAGAGGAAGTCCACTCCGATATCAAATTGATTTTAATAAAGCAGCAAAATGAGACAAACCTATTAATGAAGGTATGGCGAAAATTCATCAAAGACTAACAGAGATATAGATTTTTAAAGAAATTTGTGAGGTCACATGCGAACAGTTCCTTCAGTGATCATGTAATATAAATTCCATTTGGACCTTCGGGTCAGGAGAACGTAGGCACATTGGGCTCTAATGTGCTAAATTAATTTATTTCATTTGTGTTATGTTTTACAAAAAACCTTGATGTCACCGGAAAGATATAATTTTTATAATTATAATCAGCTAGGGTCACTTTGCTTTTCAATATATTATTCATTATCAAACAAACTATTTTTATATAAAAGAATGAAAGGTTTGCAGAGAGAATATGAGATGCAGAATAAATTTGCTTTTCATCTCTGTGCTATCAAATTAATGATAAGACAAAATGCTTGATCTGATATTTTTTAATGACTTAGAAAAAGAGTGACCCAACGAACCCGAAACCTACTGATATCCGTTCAGCGGCACAACCACCAGGCCTTTCACTCCTTAATACAATTTATTCTTACTGGGCAGTGGCGAAGCTAGGATTTCTTCAGCAGGGGGGGCACTGGGGGGGGGGGCACCAAATCCTAGGTCAATTTTTGCCGGTCACGCCAACCGCCGAAAACTCGCTCACCAGGGGGGGGGGGGGGTTGGAAGTGAAGAGAACATTTTCTCCAAATCCCAGGTCCAGAATTTTTTTCTCCAAATCCAAGGTCAAAAATTTTTCACGGTATAATTTTTGTGGGGGGCACCTGGGGGGCACACGAAATTTGTGGGGAGGGGAGGGGCACGTGCCGCCAGCCCCGCCCCCCGTAGCTACGCCCCTGCTACTGGGGGCTTATTAAATATTAATGAGATCAGACGTAAATAATGATTCTCAGGTATTTGTAACCATGTAAGCCGTGGCATTGCCGTTACCCAGCATGGCCTGGTGGTTGTGCCGCTGACTGGATATCAGTAAGTTTCAGGTTCGAATCTCGTTGGGTCACTCTTCTTCTGAGTCATTAAAAAAATATCAGATCAAGCATTTGATCTTATCTATCATTAATTTGATAATACAGAGATGAACAGCAAATTTATTCTGCATCAAACTATTTTTTGTAAATACATAATTATTACCTAAATAAACGTAATGCGTAATTTGTACCTGAATAACAGATATACATTGGCAAATTTGTGTATGATAGTATCCAGTCGAGGTTTTGTCGTTAATTGTCGTTATGTAGTGCAAATACGATAAACTTGATGAACATAAACTTAGTATCATCCTAAAAGCTTTGACATAATAATGAATTTTCATAAATTTTGGGGTAAAGGTTCTATCGGGAAAGCAGGTTGGACTGACTTTGAGGGACGTTATATACAGCACGCAATGAATATGTTCGCGTCTTTGACCATTCATCATCAACCTCATGGGACTACCATGTTTCAACACTTATCGGCAATATAGATGTAGATATACCACCATTGGTGTCATCACGTACAGGACTATCGTTCTGGCTTGAAGACAACAACAGTGGTACCAACGGACGGGGATTTCTTGCCGATGTTCGTATTTCAGGTAAGGTGAACGAACAATAACTGAATTTGAAATTTAGCAACCGTATACATGTATTAAGAAACACTGATTTTAAACATTGTGATAACTGCAGTATATAATGTAAATAATATAAAGAAATGCGTATCAAAGATAAAACTAATAATGCCCAATACAATAAATGAAAATCCTTACTTTATGAAGAACTTTGGGAAACATATCAATTTAATAACGTGTTCTAATCATTAAACGAAATTTGTTACTCATGGGCTTTCTTTTTAAGTATTGACGAATCTTGTGGGATAAGTTTGACGATGACAGCACCGAAGTGACGATTCAATAAAGCCCCCAAAGTGAGATAAGTGCGAGCAAATTCATGTACAAGAGGTGTCATAAACTAACCTGGTCATTATTACTCAAATATACCAACAATTTTGACCCGCTTGCCGGAATCAGAGTGACAAATTCTACTTCACACTTGATGTCGCAATCTGGTTTCAGGCATGAAGCAATCATGTATCTTACAGTGCCTTGTTATTCATTGCTTGTATCCACTTTAGCTCTGTAGGGTGATATATTCAGTATACAACAATTTAATTGAGCGTGAAACACTGTTTTGTTTATCTGTTTAACAAGATAATTGGCATAATAAATGCAAGTGATTACACGTAACTAAATAAGAAGAAACTTTGAATAAGTCGAATTCACATTTCACATACAATCATATTGCGTCCTATATTTCCAACAGACGCACAGATATGGGAACCAACCGATGTGGTGTCTTCATGCGGCGGCAGTATTGTATTGGACAGCTCTGCTCGCAGTCTCACATTGATAACACCCCACTATCGTAATCTCGACGGAGCCTACTATGACTGCTTCTGGTATGTAAGGAGCCCGTCGGGTACTGCCATACAGGTTCGGTTCGCTGATTTCAACTTACGGGGTTCAGCTTTTGTTCGGGTAAAAAATGGTCCTACTTACTCGTCTCCGCAAATACTGTATGCTACAGGGACGACCTTGCCAGATCCCGTGACTTCTACCAGTAACGTCGCAACCATAAAATACAACTCAGATTGGCAATCGTCCGGACGTGGAGCGAAGTTTGCTGTTAATGCCATATACGAAGGTTTGTACCATATAGGCCACAATGTCCTTTTCAGTAAGTCAAACCAAACTCGTGTTTGTTTATATTAAAAGTTAATTTGATACACTCCTGCTCATAAATATGGAATATTTTGTTGATCCTTAAGTTCTTTCTGCTATATCGTCCAAAATTTTCAAGACAAGTGTTTATTTCACAAAAACGCAGTATGTGAAGCAATTTTTAGATTTCATGACATGACTAAAGTAAAACAATAAAATAAGTTTGAGCGCAATAACCATTATATATTTATTTTCTAAAAATCCAACAAAAATCATGAAAAAAGGATTTATTTAAATTAATTTCACAAAACAACGCAAAAAACTGATAATTTCTAATCTAATGTCAGTTATCATTAAATTAACATCAGAATTGTCCGTTACAAGTCTAACAACGCGCGTAACCACCACGTGACTCAGCAACATTTTTGAATACCGCCATTTTTAAACACAGGTTTTAGTGTCGAGTCGGACGCTACAAAATGCTCAGCAGTCCTGAAATACTTAGATTATAATTGTTTTACCTGGGGTGAGCAAATATTAATCCCAGATGTACCGTTCACGGAAAAACGGCAACTTCTAAAATGTCTTCAAAATATTCCATAATTATGAGCATGAGTGCACTATAAACGCATCGATAATGTGGAGGTGGTGTCTAAGGAATTGGTGAACCCTGCCTCTCGTGCTTATCGGAGCTGGCAATTATTAAAACAATGAATTTCATTCACTTAAAATAATGTTTATTTTATTTTGTTACGTGTTACTTAAAAATTCTACTAGTAGGAGTGGACTATACAGAAGTAAAGATGACTCTTGTTACTTTACTCAGGTAATAGCTTTTTATGCATTATGTTTTCGGGTTGTCCGTCCGTCCGTGCGTCCGTCCGTTACCGGTTCTCGTTACCGCGATACCTTAAGCCCGGAAGATCGGGATTTTGATGTAAATAGGACCAAGTATGTACCATGAGGCAACAATGAACTGATTAGATTTTGGTATTCAAAGGTCAAAGGTCAAAGGTCACAGGGCCTAAAACATGTCTGATTTGGGGTCGCTACCACGATAACTTAAGGATGGCTTGTAGGGTTTTGATGTAACTTGGGTATGGTATGCATTATAAGGCAACAATAAACAGATTAGATTTGGGGGTTAAAAGGTCAAAGGTCAAGGTCACAGGGCCTAAAACATGTCTGATTTGGGCTCGTTACCACGATAACTTAAGAACGGCTTATCAGATATTGATGTAACTTGGGTGACGTAAGTATTATAAGACGCCAATGAACTGATTAGATTTTAGGGTTGAAAGGTCAAAGGTCACGAGGCCCCATAATTGGTGTTTTTACCACAATGACTTGAGAACGGCTCATCAGATATTGCTGTAACTTAATTGGGTGAAGTGTGTATTATGGGGCACTAATGAACTGATGAGATTTCATAGTTGAACGGTCAAAGGTCGCAAGGCCCCGAATACATCAATTTTGGAATGGGACGGGAGTGCGGAGGCATACCCCATCGGCTGCGCACAGCCGAATTGCTCTAGTTGTGTATGTCTCATATCAACATGACAACAACAGTCGTATCAACGGAAGGGGATTTCTTGCCGATGTCAGCATTTCAGGTAAGGTAAACGTATAGCAACTAAATCGAACAAACGTATAATTATCAAGAAACACTGATTTTGAACAGGGAGATAGCTGCAATATAATATACAATGAATATGAAGAAATGCGTATCATAGATGCGTAACTAATGATGTCAAATATGTAAAAATCCTTAATTTAGGAACGAACTTTGCGAAAAATATCAATTTGATATTTTTGTTTTCCAATGGTTTCAAGTTTGTTGCTCATACGTTTTCCTTTCAAGTATTGACGAATCTTATGGGGTAAGTTTGACAATGCCCAAACAGAAGTGACGGTTCAATAGAGCCCATAAATTAGGATTGGTGCTAACACTTCATTGTACACTTTAAAACGTACGTGCTATGAGTGATCCGTACAGGGCGTTCCAAAATAGTTATACCATTTCGTTTTCTCTGTGAGTTTTATTTCATGGAATTTCTTGAAATAAATAAAATCAGGGCTGATAGAGAGGATCTATGAGTTCTGTTTCGTACGAAACTGGTTTTCACCCGGGGCAACGAACATTCTTTCTTCCCATTCATTTCTTCCCATAATATACCGAATAGTAGCCTCGAACATGCCGTATCTCCCCATTGCTACGTGCACCCAGGGGGCAGCGCCAGGGTAAAATCTTAAAAGGAGCGAAATATCTCTTGAGGAAATATTCCCCACCCAAACCCCCGTAAAATTGCCAAATTATATAGGCCTACTAGCCACACATCATCCGATAAGCTTTGCAGGCGGTCGACGACGATCAAAACCATTGTTTGCCCGCTATAATAAGATATTTGCTAGCCAAATGAACAATGGGGGGGGGGGGGCGTGGAATTCTAAAAACCAGTAAAATCCCCGTTGTTTTCATTACTTAAAAAAAAATATGAACCCCCACCTCGGGGCGCCGCCCCTTTGTATACCTACAGGGTTATGGTAGAATCTGAAACAAATTCCCCGCAGTCTTGATTACCGCCGGCATTGTCAGGCTGATTTTGATGCCACCGATTGAATAGAGATTTTAGGTAACACGGCATGTTATTTCACTTGTTTTAGTTTTGTATTAAAAATCTTGAAAATCTGAAAAAATGCAATTTTGAGCGTCTTCTGATATTGTAATGCTCTGTAATTGACATTTTTGCATGAAAATTGGGGACTCGAAGACAGCACATAATGTATCATATTATCCTATACGTGACGCCCCCTCCCCCTCCCCGGGCTTCGGACTTTTGGTCTATCTACCGTTCGGTTTATGGGTTACACTGACATTGGGACCTTCGATCAAGAAGAACGTAGATATATCGGGCTCTAATTGTGTATTAATGTAGCATAAATTTTGTCTAAAATGCCAAAGAAATGTGTATGTTTCCCTTGTATTCTATTTTACAAGAAACAATGATGTCATCGGAAAGATAACAATGTTTCTAATTACATAAATACAAAATTCGTACCTAAATCATGAAATGCATTGGCAAATTTGTACATGTAGTATCCAATCGAGGTTTTATCTGTCATTGTCAGCATATTGTGCAAATACAATACACCTTGAAAACATACAAGCTTCATCATACAAGCTGTAACATAATTATGTACGTTGTATACATAAATCCGGGCATAAATCATTGTGGGGTAAAGGTTCACTTAGGAAAGCAGGTTCGATTGACTTTGAGGGACGTACACACAGCAAGCAATGAATATGTTCACGTCTTCGACCATCCATCATCTACCAACTACCGTGTCTCATACCTTATAGGCAATGTAGATGTAGATATATCCCCGTTGGTGTCATCACGTAGAGGAATAACACTCTACCTTAATGACGCCAACAGTGGTACCAATGGACGTGGATTTCTTGCCGATGTCAGTATTTCAGGTAAGGTAAACGTACAATAACTGAATTCTATAGCAACCGTATATTAAGAAACACCGCTTTTGAACATTATAATAATGTAATGTAATGTAAGAAATATCATGATGAAGAAATGCATATCAAACATAAAACTAATGACACCAAATACATAACAATCCTTATTTTAGGAAACAAAATTAGGAAGATATGGATTTGATAACTTGTTCTTATCATTTCGAGTTTGTTAGCCATACGTTTTCCTTATAAGTATTTACGAATCTTGTGAGATAAGTTTGACAATGTCGTACCGAAGTGACGGTTCAATAAAGCTCCTAAAATAAGATTGGTGCGAGCAAATTCATGTACAAGCAGTGTCATTAACTTACCTGGTAACTGGTTATCATTACTCAAATATGTCAACAAGAATTTTGATATTTGCCCAAATGAGAGTGACAAATTCTACTTGACACTTGATGCCGCATGTTTTTTCCAACGTGAAAGAATCGTGTCTGTTACGTCGCTATAATGCCTTGTCAATCATTGCTTGTCTTCAGCTCTTTATCATGGTTATAGATGCAGCACTGCTACGTGTATACAGCGATTGAAATGAGAGTGAAACACTTTTTTGGTTAGTTTTGAACAAGATATTCGATATAATAAATGCAAATATTGACACGTAACTATATTGGAAGAAACTTAGAATAATTTGAAATCACATGCAATCATATGGCTTCCTATATTTCCAACAGACGCACCGACTCGGGAACCAACCGATGTGGTGTCTTCATGCGGCGGCAGTATCGTATTGAACAGCTCTGTTCGCAGTCTCACATTGATAACACCCCACTATCGTAATCTCGACGGAGCCCACTATGACTGTTATTGGTATGTTAGGAGTCCGTCGGGTACTACTATCCAGGTTCGGTTCGCTGATTTCAACTTACGGGGTTCAGCACAAGTTTGGGTAAAAAATGGTCCTACTTTCTCATCTCCACAAATACTGCATGCTACAGGGACGACCTTGCCAGATCCCGTGACTTCTACCAATAACGTCACAACCATCAAATACTACTCAAATCGGCAGACGTCCGGACGTGGAGCGAAGTTTGTTGTTAATGCCATATACGGAGGTTTGTACCATAGGCCACGATGTCCTTTTCAGTGAGTCAAACTAAACTCGTGTTTGTTTGTATCATAAGTTAATATGCAGGAAATAACGATGTGAAAGTGGTGTCTAAGAAACTGGTGAACCCTGTTTTTCGCGCTTATCGGAACTGACAATTTACGATACCAAAGCTTATTTATACACACTAAATTTAATTTACTAAAATAATGTTTATTATATTTTTTTACGTGTTAATCTTTCTTAATGAACCTTTTTATAAAGATACATGATAATATTGTGGAGCTTCAATTAAAAAAAATGTCAAACTGTGATATTTGAGCTACATAACAGACACATAATCACCCTAAGATGCAAAAGTTTGAAAATTTATGGTGCCACTGGAAACATATGCATGAATGTACGTAAGCATAAATTTCCACTACGGTGGATATAAATTCTCTAGACCTACATACAGTAAGTGTATGGGAGGAAATGAACATAGTGAATCCGTTCAATCCTAGTATTTTAATTTTTTAAGGACTAAATAATCATTTATAAATAAATACAGTTTCTGGGCGTCACTTGTAGACCTTGTCAAAGATAGAGCATTGATGATTACGTAGCTGACACTTGTTTAACTGTTGTAATGAGAAGTGATTGCTCATTAAACTTTTTTTGAATGAACATTTTCCTTACCAGGTCGTAGGAATTAATATATGCTAAAATATAGGAATTTAAGATTAAATCATGAACTTTCATACCAATAACTGGTATTGAATTGATGTCAAGGGCTTTTGTTGAGGTACAAGTGGGTATACTTACCAATATTTATTCGGATATTGGCACTCAATACTCATCGTTATAGGAAACGGTATAACCGGTTCTGCGAAAGCTCATCAAACTAGACAGATTTCAAATAACCAAAATAAAACAAATACAAGCTGTATCTGCTAACATGATTGTTAGACTATGCTTCAAAAGAAGAATTGATTAAATTCGACGTGCGATTTCGATTAGATTTTATTGCGGTTCGTTTACAGTTCCTGCCGATTCGAAGAAAAAAAATACACGATGGGTCGTTTTCATATCGGCATATTTTCATAACGGCATATTTTCATATTTGCAACAGTATGCTTTTTTTCTTTTTCTATATCTTTCACCAAGTGAACCTGGTAGAATCCCCAAGCTCGTTAGATAGTCGAGGCACTTCAATATTGGCCCAACTATGAGGGTTATATTTTAGGTCTGGTAACCAGTTGTCAATCTATTTGTACATGAGTCATATATCCGGAAGTTATACTCCTCTGATGGTCGTGTGAATTTAAAACCTAAAAGTGTCGTATACTCATTTCAGCTTAATTTTAATCTTAACGGTATTCTTTCCACATTAACTGGTTTTTCAGCCTCAAAGCTGTAATCTCATTCGCAAACATCCCCGCAGACCAGGAAAAGATAACCCATGCCCTTAGGCTATTGATGAAGAGCATGTCTGTGAAATCTGGGGGTCAGTAATTACCTAGAGTTTGAAAAATGCAAAAGAAAACCAATAGCCGTTTAGTGCACATTCTGTGGTAGGAATTTTTCTCTCGCGCGAAAAAAAATTCCAATCAGAGTCTAACGGTCACTATAATTCCACTGAAACTGAGTTTCTAGCTCCTATATTTTGAAAAAGGTTCCCAGATGGCATTTTCTTCTACATGCCATTGTTTTTACACAATGTTCATTTTTAGGCATGCAGAGGAGATGCCCTGCCTTTAACTTGCTCTGTTTTGTCAGCTCATTTTGACTGATTAAATTTAGAACAAAATCATTAATATAGTCAGTCGGAGGAAATTTGCAAATGACTTTTTCCTTCCAAATAACAATCCTAGTCACCACAAGGCGGTATAAGGGATGAATGAAGAAATAATGTTAATTTCCGTTATCATGTCCGTAATTACTAGAGAGGAATTGTTATGGTGGAAATCAGTTTTTTTTTTTACCCAATCACAAAAAAACAAATGGGAGCACACTACTTATACGCTATTGACACATAAATAAAAAAGTGACATCTTGAAATGTAGATGCAAACAACTTAAAACCCAAGTTTAGTTTTGGGGATTTTTTTCCTGAAAGAGCAGAGTCAGCTCTTTCTGATGGGGTATAACTCATATAACCTTAACACCTTATTAGGCCTTTGGATGCTTCATTGTAAGATATAGTCGAAAATTTCGGTGGTCCTTTCATTAATTAATAAAAAAAAACCTGAAGACATTCAGAATCTATTATTGCTGGGATATTACTTTTGGGTCGAAAGCTTTCAAATAAAAAAAAAATCCCCCAAACTAAACTTGGGCTTTCACTATTCTGATAAGGTCTATTAGAAAGGACAATATTTGAGAATCATATATATTTCAAATTTATTTGTTGGAAATGATCAGAAAATTGACATAAATGAAGGTTATGGGCTTCCTACATTACTCTAGAGTTTGACTGAATCTTTACTTTCTGTATTTGTTTAAAATATCTCGTATGAACGAAAATGATATCTATTAGATTAAAATGTAATTATTCATTTTTTTTTTATTTTTATTGTTTGCATTTTTCCTTTAACATTGTTTTTAACATTACTGTTGCATTGTTTCTGTTGATTTGATTTACTCAATTCTTTTTAACTGTAAGATCGCAATGTTTGAATTGTTATTTCGATCAAGGTTTGCAGTACAACCATTATCGTAGGAAAATCTCATGTTCCAGGCTGAATTCTTTTATTTCGTACAGCAACAGGACATATGATATGATATGATATGATATGATATGATATGATATGATATTATATGATATATGATATGATATGATATATTATATTATATTATATCATATTATACTATGCTATATTATAGTTTATTTTACGTTATCGTATATTGTATTTAATATTTTATTTCACTGTATGTTTCTTTGTGTTACTTTTCTAAATCACTTGCTACCACGACGTCCGGACTCTCGCACTTTTTTCTAGCTTGGACTCAGTGACAACTATAGTGAAGGGAATTTCAGATGGGTAGACGAAAGCTCACTTGAATAAGACTTTTACAAATACTTGGAAATATTTGCATTGTACTCTCAGAAATTGTGCAGTAGGAATTTACACTGAATCATGAGTGTACATTTAATTGCAGTTGTAAATGCAACCAGCCAGAATGCATAGTAAAACATATGAGTTGTGACAGATTGTACTTGCTTTACAATAAAACGTACGATTTGACTAAATATTGAATTTTGTTTGGGTAGGGACCTATAATGGCATTATGAACAAACACTGCAGAACTATTAACCACAGACTGTATTCGAAGATTAGAAATGACCCACAGTGCCTGATGAAGTATGTTTTTCTACATGAAGTAATATTTCGTACTTTAAGTCTGAAATCATTATTGGTAAAGCACAGGTCAGCCCTGACAATAGTACTGATCAAGACAGCGGGTGCTTTCGAATAGACCGTGTCAATTCTCCCAATGTCGTTATGAAGATTTTACGATTGCTGGTAAAATCATATACTTTGGTTTACGTGCGAGAAAATGCCCTTATCTGGATTTAGCATAT
Organism: Eucidaris tribuloides; assembly: GCA_001188425.1. Taxonomy (NCBI): domain Eukaryota; kingdom Metazoa; phylum Echinodermata; class Echinoidea; order Cidaroida; family Cidaridae; genus Eucidaris; species Eucidaris tribuloides. The sequence continues at coordinate 23,207 of JZLH01S0604637.1, read as the reverse complement.
AATTTATTTTATGATGATCTCTTCAAAGACTTTCCTCTTGACATAATAACGTTTCTACAATGATGAAAATTATCAATTATGTTCAAGATGGAGTGTGATACTGGTCATGGTTTTTGTTAGGATTAAACAATTCCTATTTGTTTATTTCATTCTTATGTCTGCCCGAAAAGCGTACAAATTATCAATTTTTGTCAGAAACTAATACAAATGAGGAAAGTATTTTCATGGATCACTGGACATTTATTACGATGGGTCTGTGAAAACATATTAAAATATTTTTAAAAAGTTTCAAAAATTATTAGTTAAGCCAAAAATGGCTATAAGGACACAAACAATATAAGTTTGATCCATGATTCAATAATCCAACAAATAATTGTATAAATCAAGGCAACTGGACTTACGTTTGAACTTTCACGAGAAACGTTCAGATAGGACGCGAAACGTTCTCTGTGAAAGTTCAAACGTAAGTCCAGTTGCCTTGATTTAACAATTATTTGTTGACTTTTTACTGGATGAATCAGAACTTACATCAGTTGATTCAATAATCCATAATTAGTACACATTTTTTTTTTAATCAGATGAAGCCTTTAACCCTGCACTATCCCAACAATTTTGTATTAGGACTTTTATCGCCTAGGTACAACTACACTCTCATGCAGCCTCGTGAAGCATACTAGTCACTACTATAGGTATAAAATACACACAAAAAAAATAACAAGGCAATAGTAAGATTGTGTCTCGGCCACCCATAACTAAATAACACAAATGTTTCCTCAAGTACATCCATAACCCAAGTTTGATGTCACAAGAAAGTCTTGCAGGTAAGCTTAAAAGAAAGATGTAGCCGGCAACTAACAGGAATAAGTTAAGAAAGATTTGATATTGTTAGTATTGTGAGAATGATTTTACATCCACAAAGCTTAAATAAGGCGTACTGTGTGACACTTACCCCCAGCAAAGCCTTATAAAATAGTAAATTTCTGTTAATTTTACGTCTTTACGAACTTTTCCCAGTACAAGATCGCTGAAACAGCTACAGAAGGAGGAGCTTATTGATTAAAACATTGCATACATTTATACAGTGCGATTAACATGCGTTGGGCGGCATGCATCAGCCACATAAGGTCAGCTCAAGGCCAGTGCAGGTGCAATCTGATTAGTTGGCAAGAACTGACAATTACTCCACCCCTCCCCCAAATCGAAGAACAAATCGGCACGGGGAGAGAAATGTATTAAAATATTGCCGTTTTAAAGGCAAAGTTCACAATGACGTTAAGTTGATTTTAATAAAGCAGAAAAATGAGAGAAATATACTCATGAAGGTTTGGCGAAAATCCTTCAAAGAATAATAGAGTTATGAATTTTCAAAGGTTTAATTTTGTGACGTCACATACGAGCTGCTCCCCATATTTCATGTAATATACATTTCATAAACTGTCATTGTTTAACGATTCATTATAATTGAATGCTTTGTTTTTCACAGAAACCTGTAGGAAATAATGTTTCCGATGATATATTAAATACATAGGTAATATCTTTGTCAAATTTCTAAGAAAATAACACTTTTATGGAATTTCTATCACATGTCATATGGGGAGCTGCTTGCATGTTACGTCACAAAGTTAAAAGTTTAAAATGCCATCACTCTGTTATTCTTTGATGAATTTTTGTGAAACCTTCATTAATAATTTCTCTCCTTTTTCTGTTTTTATTAAAACCAACTTGACCCCAGGGTAAACTTTGCCTTTGGTATGAATGTTTGTTGAATACCATTCTATTTGTGGCTATACTGCACCGTTATGCCAAAGTAAGAATACATCATATTGCATGCTTTGAATTTGAAAACGAAATCTTACCTTACTCCTGTTAGTTGCCGGCTATATCTTCCTGTAACATCTAGCCTAAAATGACGTTTGACGTTACCATGTGACCTCCGACGTCATGATAACATGAATGGATCCCAAGTGCATCTTTCACCCACGTTTGGTTACCATTACAGCAACATGCACCAAGTTACCAAGCCATGTGTCATAAGAGAGTCTTTCAGGTAAACTTTCAAATTTAACCTAAAATTACCTTGATAAAAGACAATGTAAAACTTGAGGAAAATCAATATAACACATTTAGGGACACCAGTCATATGCAGCTTAAAAATGTATATTCTGCAAATGAGATGCTCGAAAAGAGAGAATATTGTAATGGCACGGGGCTTACAACGGAATTAGCAAGTACGTATGCAAAATTGTTCGGCAGGTCCCATATTGATCAAACATGAAATAATATTCTATATTCTAACTCTTTATTAAATCGGTGGCGTCCAGGAGAGCCGAGCAATAATCATCTTGGTAGAACTTGAAGACTGCCGAGGATTTTCACAGATCGTATCAATTCATCTTCAGGGCATCACAGTAATGGAACGATTATGTATGCTCGTTGCCATTTTGGTTCATATGCGACAAAATACTGATAAAAAGTTGTAATTGCTATATGAATTTTCATTTTGCAGATTAAATAAAGATTAAATAAAAAACTGTTATAAGAAGAAATACCGTTCCAATTCAATAAGCTCGCTACTGGCTACTCCCCCAGCACAGGTCGAAATACAAAATGTGATTATTTGGGAATTAATCAGATATTGTGACAAATAAAAATGTGCCCCCCCCCCTTTGAAAAAAAGATAAAAAAAAAAGAAAACAAATGTGTTTAATACCGCAATATGATAAACTTGCTAAAGTGTATAAATATTTTTAAAGATATTGTTTTTCTTACTAAGGGAGGCGGACAACCTGCCTTCCAAATATGTAACTTGTCTAATTAGCCAAAATTACGAATTGAAAGTGAAAGGGGCCCAAAACGTAGATTTTGAATGTGAAAATGCGGGGTTTTTTTCTTACCCGGGAGGGGAACCTCCAGCCGAAAAACGTAAATTTAAAATGCACCTTTTCCTTACCCGGGAGGTGGAAAAACTCCCTCCCAGACCCACCCCATAGCTTTTCTCATTGTCTAATTACCCATACTACAATTGAAAGAGGATAAAGTATGCATTAAAAAGGGCCAAAAAATAAATTGCCAAAATGTGTCTAATTAGCCAATATTACGAAATGAAAGTGGATGAAATATTCGAATTAATTTGTTCACTAAAGGAAACCAAAAATATAGATTTTTAAAGCTGAAAATGCAATTTTACCCAAGGAGGGGAAACCCCTTCCCAGACCCTCGCCATGTATAGCTATTCTAATTGTCCAATTACCCACACTACAATTGGAACTGGATAGAGTATGCATTAAAGGTTAGTGACATGATTGGGAACACTTGAAAATGCCTCAAGAACCAAATCAGTTGAAATATATACCAACTCTACACTAGCTGGAATGGATCTCCCAGCTGGAAGGATTTGCCTCTTATTTGTTTACTTAAGGAGAATCAAGCAAAAACATACTAGTATTTTAATTTTATCTGGGGCAGATAAAAATAAGATCTATAGGGAGCCACACAATACCATAAGGGATATTGACATAAGTTATTTTAGAATGAGTCAACGTTTGACTACATGATTTTCATAGGAGAATCCTTGCATAGTTTACTTGATTCTAGGGTAGTTTCAGCCCAATAATGTCATTTACCTTTAAGCAGGGCGAAAAACGTACAATCCCCAATTTTGCTTGAGTATATAGCCCTATCTTTAAAACGTATTTTAACCATGCTTAGAAAACGTATTTTCCATGTTTTTTTTCTTTGAAAATTCTCGATAGCATTGCATGTTTCCGGTATAGCCCCTTCAACGTTTCGCTCTGGAACTCCGGCTGGCAGGCCAACAAGTGTAGGCATATCACGCGCTATGAAATTGCGACACGTGAATTAAACTGCAATTGGCAGCCAGTGGAGCTAATAAATTCTACCAAAAAAAAAAGAAAAATAAGAGAGAAAAATTACAAATATTAAAATATATGAATAATAATGAAAAAATGACCCGACATACCGACCCCCTGTGAGTTGTCACATAAGGGCAAAAAACACTTTTTTAGGGGGGGGGGTGGTTATGTTCCTTCGCTTGGTTGATCACTTCTGGGCTCCCACCCCCTATTGAAAAATCCTGCATTGTAAAAAAAAAAAAAAAAAACCCTCGTCAGGCTGACAAAAAAAATCGTCCAGCTGGTGTCTCTATCGATCATTATTTATTCGTCATAGTCAGACTGACGAAGAAAATCTCGTCCTGCTGTGGTGTCTCTATCGACGATTTTTTATTCGTCCAGCACCTTGTGCCAGGGTGACGAAGAAAATCTCGTCCTGCTGTGGTGTCTCTATCGACGAATTTTGTTTCGTCAAGCATCTCTTTGTCAGATCTACGCATTGAGTTTGCGCTGTCTGGCGATAAGTTCAGTTCTGTTAGGCAGCGATTGTTCACAACAACAAAACAAATACACGGTAAAAGCATGGAATTTAAAGATTAAATTATTGTAATCTTTATTGTACCATATCTCTTTCTTCCAATATTTTAACGATATGTATGACACTTGATACAAATGAAATATTCCTTCACCTATATGAGAGTTAATGAATATGTCTTATCTTCACAAGTAATGATCATAAACCATTTAGATCAAAGACTTGTACAGTCTGAGGATTAAATATAATCAATCAAACCTTTATCATAATTATACAGTAACTTGCTTTACCTTATCTGCAAGGCGAGTAAAGTATTTAATATTCACTTTCAGCATTAATCATGATTTTACTTTTCATTTCTTTTCAACTTAACATAAACATTGAGCGCTCAAGAAGAAAAGTGCAAATCAATTAATACTCCATATGTTAACACAATTCAGCTGATATCTTAATCAACTTTTACCCGGGTAAAACTAAAGGCATTAATACATGGTCAACAAAACAGAATGTCTGCGAATTGCTAGCTTTGGGATGAACATAATGGGCTGCCCATACTAATCGCAATGTTCCGGTTATCACTGTTCGTAGTAGCTCACAACGCATTTGCTGTGCTAAACCGAGAAGATCACGATGATGCCGAAGAGATCAAGCGTAGCAGATGTCGCTTCGATGTTCGCAGAAAACAGAACCAAGAGAAACAAGATGTCGACGATCATGGCTTGTCGTACCAGTATTCCGCTGGCCGTTACGTTTTACCAGGCAGAGCATGGGGAAGAGTAGGAGGAGCCCAGCTCATCCATGTCGACATTATGTCGATATTATGTAACCAATCATTGTCATGGCAACTGCTGAAAAACCCTAGCACTTTTCATATTCCACGAATATATATTTATATAAACACAGAACAATTATTCTGATTTCTTTCTGCAAATGCTCTATATTATGAATTAAACTGCACGACTATTCCAGTAATCCTTCCTGGATATGTCGTTGTCAGAACTATATCAATGTATTGTGATTCTACAAACTTATGACTAAATCAATATCCTGAAATAACATACAATTGTTACATATGCATGGACTCATTATTCCACCAACCGTGTTACACTGTGCATAAAGAATGAAGCAAGAATTAAAATGCAATTTTCTTACTCTTTTTTTCCAGAACCAAAACTTTCTAAGACAAATAAAGAATCCAGAAGTTAATTAGAAAAGATTCACTAATTCTTCCTGTATTATTTGATATCAAATTGAATGAAAATACTCTGCTTCAGTCGAATTTCTTGGGACTAAAGAAAATGCTTCGACTTAGACGAAATTCGACTTATAAGGGGTCAAAAACAATAGAAAATAAAGGAATGGGACCCGGTAAAGACCTTCTACTTAGGCAATTATTCAACTTATGCGACTTCGGCTTATGCAGAGTTGACTGTAATTAATTTCTTCTTCCTACTTATGTACAAATTACAGGGTTCAATATAGACGTCATATTTTCCTTCTAACATAACTTTACACTGTTAAACGTTTGTACCTTTGTGACTGCAAACTCTTCACAAAATATCATAAATTTGAATAATAGAAAAATCATAAAGTTTACTTACATGTGTTGAAACTAAAGGTGAGTTGCAAGGAGTCTTCTCCAGGACGATACCACTGGAAGATGCCGTTGAAAAATGCAACTAAAATATAGGCAGCGCATCCAAGCTTTTCCCAACTCTTCTCACAGCATGGTCTTGCCTTGACCACAGACTTGAGTGCAACTGACTCACATAAATTCCGTCAAGCCTCTCATGCACACACTCTCTATAAAGCACAACACTATTGAACATGACTCGCATAGTTCCCTATTCAAGATGTGCACCCATTGAAATTCTTGTGCCTAATCAAGTATGTCCATCCACCAATGGTTTCCACCAGACTAAATTACAGTCACATTGTGACACTCCTAACGAATAAAAATCCGTCAAGCTGTGCCAGGCTGGACGACTTTTCTATCGCCAGCAAATCTGTTACAATAATTAAAGTCCTGACTGTTTTTATAATGACCTTCTTATCTACTGCACAATGGGCCTGATGTCTCATGGAAACCTGCCACTGTGTCATATCCTAATGTCATAACACATGCCGGCGTTTTCTATTAACAAAAAAAAAAAAACTACAAAGGAACTATGGGTAAATTTGAGCTAACTAATCAAAGTGTACACATGCAATGTCTGATAAAAACGGTCCGTTTCTCTAACTCACTTAAAAAAAATTACGGTTCAAGTCTACAAAATACTCCTAACACATACTTTCCAATCAGCATCAATCCACCTATATGTAGGATTTCCATGTCACAATCAATACTTGACCGCTTAAGGACATTTGAATTTGAGAACTAATTTGGAATTGAAACATTCACATGTTTGTCTTGATCGTTTTTCATTGTATTATTGAGGAATTTGGATCTGAAAAAAAAAATCAGCGTGAACGAAATATTTCGGATCCAAGTCGGTCAGTCGTGCGAAGGAAAATCGTGTAGTGTGCGGTGGCCTTTATACTAACAAAACAGCAGGACGAATTAAATCTCGTCGTACTCAAGAGCACGACGAAATTTTGTTTACATTGTAACGTAACATATATCAAAGCATTACCATTCGCACTCTTACCGCGTGGTTAGCGCTAAACGGGGGAAAGAAATAAAATTTATTGTATGAAACAAGTACGACTCACCGTACGATACGAAGGCTGTGATCCTGAGATAGGTCTATTCACAAGGGGTCACTTCATTGTTCACTCCAGTTGGTCTGTGCTGATATTTCAGCCATTTCCAAAGGTTTCTTGGCAGGTTTCGGGGTCTTCCGTTCACGGCCGATTCGCATGTCATTATGGGATATCAGATCGAGCGTGCATGCTCAGAGAGAAGCGGCGTGACGAGCTGGACGACAGCAATTCGTCTAGATAAGCAATATTTATGGTACGGAGTGCAGGACGAATTTTCTGTAGATGGCATGACGAATATTATTTGGTATAACATGGTTATACGAAATAATATTCGTTACGCTATCTACAGAAAGTTTGGTTCAATTCGTACAGCATGTCAATAATAGCAGGACGAAGTTAATTCGTCAGCAGGACGAATTAAATCTAGTTGTGCTCAAGAGCACGACGAGATTTTGTTTACAGTGTGGCTATGCCAGTGATTCAATATGTCATGTTTCATCGTTCCATTTACCATGATTTCCCACAGGATTAGTGACACGATCTGCCCTAATTTCTACACAGTCTTCATTACCACCAGAATTGCTTGGCTCTCGTGGATACCACCGATTGATATAGAGTTGAAATACAGCATATTATTTGATGTTTGAGTATTCTGCCAAGCAAGAAAGCTCAGATCAAATGATAATACTTGTACATGTTTTTGTGTTGATGTGTATTTTGACAATGTTGCAGTAAGCTCCGTAAAAAAGTTAACTTGCGGTATGGACCGGTCATTAAGAAAAACATAACAAAGATTTTGTAGTAATGATTAGCACTAAATCAATCTTGCTGGTTATGGATGCATGTGTTACTTTATATACTTACATAACTTGTACTGTTTGCAGTATTTTGAGAGATAAGAATGTAGTTATATTTAAGTATTAATAAAAGTCTTAGCTTCTATCTATACTAAACTGTAATTCATTTCATTGTAGGCGTCACAGATTGGGAACTATGAATTAATGGTTGAATTTGAATGGAGGAATAACAAGTTTATTATAACAATTCCGTCAGATGAAGATGAGTATGTCAAGTCACCTAAACATTAGCGATCATACTGTCAAATATCGCACACATACATGCACACATGAGCCAAAGGGGACTCACAGTATATATCACACGCTCACTCACGGAATCGACAAGAGATCTAAGAGGCTAAAAGTGGCCCGTAGTAAAGTATCCACAGAAATACTTTTTAAAACTTTGTCCATTTCGTTGATGCCTTTCTTTCTAGTATACTGAATATGGGACCAATTTCGATAATAAATCAATGAAAAAATAGATGATTGTAATAATAATAATAATAATAATAATAATAATAATAATAATAATAATAATGATGATAATAATAATAATATTACTACTAATGATGATGATGATGATAATAATAATAATAACAATAATAATAGTAATAATAATAATAATAATAATAATAATGATAATAATAATAATAATAATAATAATAACAATAATAATAATAATAATAATAATAATAATAATAATATAATAACAATACTAATTATAAAGAAGAAGAGAAGAAGAAGAAGAAGAGTACATGTAATAGTAGTAATAATAATTATAATAATTAATAATAAACGCTATCTTAAATAAGTATATCAGTATTGTGTTTTTGCATTTAGATTTTTCCTAGATGGATCTCTTCAAAGAACACTTGCCAATTAAATTTTCTTATTGAAATTATTATCTTTGAACAACATGAGGATTTTTTTCATACTTAGCTGACTGATAGGAAATTAAAACTTATGCAAGTTGGGACTAGCCTTGTTGTAAGAAAGATGCTTTTAATGTAAGGTTATTTACCTGTACCAGTACTCTTTTCGCGGAGGAACCGCTGTAGTGGAGAACATGACATATCGTCCCATCTACCATGACATGCTGCATGATTACAAAAAGGAGCTGCATAAATTCGTCCGCAGTTTGCATTACCACTACCATTAGCCTCACCCGAATTCCACAGATTTGGTATAGATGGTACATTAACATTTCATCATGTAAATTTATTAATTTTGACAATCATTTTTATGCCCTTCACCTTGTGTAACGGAGGTATTATGTTTTCGGGTTGTCCGTACTTCCGTGAGTCAGCTAATCAGTGCGTCCTTTCGTTCGTCTGTCTGTCCGACAACGGTTTCTTTACCGTAATAACTCAAGAAGCAGTAATCGTATTTTAATGAAACTGGGCTATATTATGCATTATAATACATGGATGAACTCATGGGATTTGGGGAGCTGACAGGTCAGATTTCAAAGGTCACATGGTCTTATACATGCCAGAGCTCGTCACTGCGATAACTCAAGAATGGCGTATTTGAATTGAATGTACTGGGTAAAGTATGTATAGTATGAGGGACTAAAGAACGAATTCATTTCCGGAGTTGAAAAGTCAATGTTCAAAGATTAAGAGGCATGTTATTATTATTATTATTATTATTATTATTATTATTAGTAGTAGTAGTAGTAGTAGTAGTAGTAGTAGTAGTATTATATTATTATCATCATTAATTTCATTATTATTATCATTTCATACAATTATTATTATTGTTATTATCATCATTATTATTATCATTATTATTATTGTTATTATTATTATTATTATGATGATGATGATGATTATTATCATCATTATTATTACTTATGCTGCGCTTTTCCCATTAGGCCCAAAGCGTTTACAAGTGTATACAACTATTTAGTCTTAATACAAACTACTAAAAAGATGGGTTTTTTACATGTCTTTCTGAAAACAGTTCTTGATGAAGACTGTCTTATTGCAAGTGGCAAATCCTTCCAGTAGTTTGTACATGTCTGATTTTGGCTAATTCTCATCAAAATGATAAAACCAAATGACCTTGTACTTCTGCGCAAAGCTCACTCGACACAAATTCCAAAGTAGGTGTGAAAATGTACCTCAGTACTGATTTATACGAATGATAGGTTATCATATATGACTTAATGATAGGAAATTGCAACTTAGTTTAGGTTGGGAATACCCTTGTTGCAAGAAAGATGGTTTAAGTAATAAGGTTGTTTACCTGAACCAGCACTGTTTTCGCAGAGGAACCGTTTTGTATCGTCCCATTTGCCATGATATGCTGCAGGGTTATTGGAAGGAGCTGCATATATTTGTCCGCACTACAATCACCATTTGATATAAATGATACATGCATTATTATTTCATCATAAAAATTAATCCAGTCACTATACCCTTGTTATGAGATATACAACCAACATAATGAACGAAGCTGCATAAATTTCTTTATAAAGTCATTTTATTACAACATTAGCACATTAATGACGTGATGTGGTGCTCATCCGGCATCAGCCAAAGAATTTTATGCTTATTTATTTTGGTGATTTTGAAATAAATTTCGCATAAATTAGCATAAATAATATTCAAGTCAAAATTTCATTTCAATTTGAGATGTTTGATATTCCTCATTTAGTTCTACCAGATGAGCCCCCCATAAAAAAAATCAAGATTGGTTGACAAATGAACGAGCAAGGGCATTTTTGTCGATGTTTGAATCAATTTCACCTAAATAAGCAGAAAGAGGTTATTGTAGTCAAAATCTCAAAATTCCGTGTGTAAATTTGGTGTATCTGATGTAGCTCTACAAGATTAAACAAACCGAACATGAATAAAAATAAATAAATAAATAAATTATTTAATTAATAAATAAATAATAAAAATAAATACTAAATAAATAAACAAAATAAATAAATAAGTAAATAAATATGTATAATGTTTATACATTATTCATTATCCAACTATTTTTATACATGAATATATAATTATTACCGAAAAAAATATAATAAAAAATTAGTACCTACATAAAATAAATGCAATGGCAAATTTGTGTATGATAGTGTCCAATCGAGGCTTTGTATTTAATTGTCAGTATATAGCGCAAATACACGATAAACTTTATAAACCTACAATAAGTAACATCCTAACAGTTGTAACATAATAATGTATATGCATATATCATTGTGGGGTAAATGCTCTAGCGAGAAAGCAGGTTCGACTGACTTTGAGGGACGTACACACACAAGGTGAAGATGTTTACATGTATGACCATCCATCATCTACCAGCAACATTGTCTCGAGACTTATAGGCAATATAGATGTAGACATATCACCATTAGTGTCATCACGTGGAGGACTGACGTTACGGCTTAATGACCCCAGTAGTGGTACCAACGGACGGGGATTTCTGGCCGATGTCAGTATTTCAGGTAAGGTGAACGAACAACAACTGAATTCTAAATCTAGCAACCGTATACTTAGAAACACTGATTTTGAACATTGTACACACTGAAAAATAAAGATGCGTACAAGAAGCACGGCTGAGCGCTCGCCCTACTCCATTGTGTTTGCAAGTTTGCACCTTTTTAGGTGCACATTTCGACTCCAATAGACCACTTTGTAGTCAAATTTATGGATGTTTTCTCTTCCGAAGCCTGGTGATGAGCTATTTCTTTCACCACTTTCTATGAATACAATTTCAATACTGAAAATGCAACGTGCACACATTGTACCACTCTCTATGTTGGACAAGCTCAGACAAGCTTTCAGGCTGTTAGGAACAACCTTGGTTTAAAAGGTATGCATGGAATTAGTATATATTACGAAAACGGTCTATAGGTTCAAGTTTGCACCTTGAAAGGGTGAACATAATGCACCTTCGGCTTTAATACAATATAGGCAGTTGAT